>JAUBNY010001020.1:2597523-2608178 GCA_032275445.1 Crypturellus soui
CCTGCGTGTGCAGGGGGGTTGGACTAGATGACCTCTAGAGGTCCCTTCCAACCTTAGGCATTCTGTGATTCTGTGATATCTTCCTATTTTTCACCTGTGTAATACTACTAAATGTAAAATGGTGCAGGATGTGCTTTTCTAGTTGTACTTCCTGGGATTCATTTTTTAATTGCTTACAATGCTAAGCCAATTTCAGTAGCTGAATTGCATCTAATGCTGCTATGCATAGGATTCAGTATATTTCATTTTAACTTCTTGTCACCAGTTATCTCAGTCATTTTCAATGGACAAATATTTTCTTAGATTACATAATTAAAGCTTTGCAAAGAACTTCAGCAAATGTGTGCAACATAAATAACTTAATGGTCATAAGTTTTATAATTAGATTAACTTTTTTCCCCCATTGTGTTCTTGTTCAGACATGCTGAACCTGCCTTAGGATATTAAATTTCATAGATAGGCTCATGCTGTGTTATTTCAACTTTCATTTTAATTTTATCATGCATTTGAGGCAGGATTTAAGAAAAAAGTGAATGTAAATCAGCTGTATAGGACACTGTTTCTTTGCTTCGCAATTTATCTCTACCTCTTCAATGAATTATGAGAATGTATACATGAAATTCTTGTGCTGTTTTTCAGCTCAGAAATTCTTTTCAGTAATTAATTTATCTTTTATAGTTTCTACAGGATATTGTTTATTGTTCTTGTACTATTTTAATGTATTTATGCATCAAATCTCCAGAGGATCAGGATTTTCAGCTTTAAGTAAGGTATATGTCAAACAGGATAGGAATGGACAGGGAACATATCAACAAGTGACTTGGGCTGCACAGATAGTTTGTCTGCTTATTAGTCATTCTCTGACAAGCCAGAGGTCAAAATAAAAACTCAATATTGAAACCCATTAGTCTGCCTGGCTAGAATTTAAATTTATTGCTTGTAAGAATGAGAATGACAGTTGTAGAAAATTATATGTTTTTACCTTTCTTTTGCTTGATTAGTTGGCCAGGATTTGATGCCTTATTATTCTCTTTGGGAATGTATAATTTGATTCAGTTATATTCTGATATAATTGTATGTCATTTACAAACACGCAGGAAAAAAAAATCAGGCCTTTGCATAGAATTATCAGTGTTTGTTTGTTTGCTAGTGTCATGCTAGGTACTTATCTCATTTTCTTCTTCCTCTCTCCTGTATTTGTAGCTGCCTCACAGTTACTAATAGACCTGAAGCCATTAATATTGTGGCTTCTGTATTTGCAGGTAATCCGAAAAGACTTCCTTGACACCTACTCTAAGCCTCTAACCAACTTTCAGCCTCATATGGTAGTTTTTGTTCTTGTAGCTATTGTTACAGGAATATATAAATACCACCTTGTGTTTTTCCTTCCCTAAGATCGAATGAAAGATTGTAATGCAACTATTGTATTTACGTAGATCTGCGATTGAATTATAGAAGAAGCACAAACATGGGAAAAAACACAAGGATGAAAATCCAAGAATATAAAAAACACCCTCAGAACAAACCTGTTTTGCCTCAAAATGACTATTTAGGTTGTTTGTTTTCCATTTTGTTCATACTATAACATATGGTATAAATAATGTTGGATAGAATCCACCAATTTTGAGGTAATGACAGATTTTAAGCTGAATCATGATATGGCTTTCTTTATTAAACGGTTTTGGAAGTCCGAGTTGCCATGCAAAAATTATTTCAAATTTTGTGTTGCTAGAGCTTTCATCTTCTCCACAATTCCATCAATATCTTTCTCTTTTCAGAAGATTATCTTGAAAAGATTTAGTTTTACTCATTTATTGCTTCCTTCAGTGTTCAAACTTCAATCCTGTTCATAACTTAGAATCAATAATTGTCAAAGAGAGATCTTTTAAAATACTTTAAAAAATCCAAATAGAGCCTAATGCATTTATCCTTACAATAACATTTATAAGAATTCTTGTCTTTTCCTATGAGCTCCCTTACATGATCCTACAGATTAAATTTGTTTCCAGGTCTTCACACTAAGACTTTCTATGTATCTTTCTTCATACTAGATTTTAGTTGCATCTGCCAGGGCTTTATCCAGGATCAGTTATAAAATCTACTTTTCCCTTTTTTTCTGGAAGTATATTTTAGCTCATAAAAATAGAGCTAATTTCCCCACTTTAAAATCTCCTATTTACATAGAATTTATCAATAACTTAAATTCTGATCAAATCTTGGTAATTAAATTGGAAATGTGCTCCCTGAAGGTTTTATTCTTGGGAGGAGTTGGTTTGTTTCATGCAACAAGTTGTGTTGGCTGAGTGTCCTTTAAGTATGTCTATTCTCCTTACTCTGAGACAGAGACATGGCTTTTAAAAGCCTTATTATTTCTAGCACCCAACACTTGAGTTGTGGAACATTTTAAATGTCTCAAGCTGTCAAGGGGTGGATTTTTTCTTTTGATATTTTTTTTTTTCGTTTTGGGAGCGCTTTTTTTTTGTTTTGGTTGGTTGGTTTGTTTGTTTATTTCATATCTCATCCAGGTTTTCAGTGAAGTGCTTCTCCTGACTGGGGATTTAGAGTCTGCACAAGAACACCTTATATTGGAAAGGTAAAGAAAGCAGTCTCACTATGCAGCGTACCTGTGATGTATGGAAATACATGTTGAAAAATGGCATTTTAGAGGTGGGAAGTGGTGTACAGAGAAAATAAATTGTAATAAATTTGTAAAGAGTCTCATAACTGAAACAACAAATTGCACATGAAATATTGAAAACTCAAGCTAGGACCTTTTTATGTGATCTTTCTCTTAATTTTTCTGAGAAAAAAAATACACTGATATTGTAAATGAGGACAAATAATAAAAACTAATCAATTTTGAGAGTTCACTTCTGTGGTTACTAAAATGTCCTAAGACAGCCTCAGATATTCATTAAAATATGTATTTGTATTATATGTGTTTAAATAAAATACAGTTAAGTAAGTACAGATAGGCTTTAGCCTAAGTTTACAGCTATAGCTGAATTCCTGGTTCCTGACGTTGTGTTTACCTGGATCTGCCTCAGCCTAAACTTGGAAGCTCATTCATAAAATGCATGAATAGAGCAGGACCTCGTTCCTTCCCAAAACTCCCTCACCATGTGATCAAGTGACAGAACGGCCGTCCTACCTTTTTCCTCACTTGTCAATAAGCCAGGCAAGGGCCATGGGTTATGAGACACATTTTCCATTTTTTAAAAACACTGCTCTATTAAACTTTTCTTAGACTATTTGATCTTGTATATGGGGAAAGGATTACTTGTCCTTTGATATTCAAAAAATACTGTGCAGTTCAAAAATAATGTGTCTGGCCAGGCCGGCATTTGGTGGTTGTTGGGAGAGAAAAGTAGCAAGTAAGAGGCTAGAGTCAGAGGTGGCAAAACAAAAACAAACAAACAAACCTGTAGTGATTGTAGTCATGAGTGAAGTATCTTGTGTGGAGAGGTATTGCAGTTTTTCCTTGTAAGTGGACCTTTGGGTGTTCTTTTATTGTGATTAGGCATTAAGTAAAGACAACTGAGCAACAATGAGCCTTTTTTTCTGAAAGAGACATCTCGATGGTTTTGATAATCAAAGAAATTGAGTTAGAATGAAGGAGGAAAATTAGCTTTTCTGCACCAAAATATATACAAAATAATTCAGTCTTTTTGCTTTTCAGTATAAGTGGCAGTGGCAGTCCTGTATTGAAGATCGGAGTCCGTTGTTGGAGATCAGGCTCTCACTAAAAGATGAAGTATGCCTTTCTTTCGAAAGCAGTATAGGTAAGACCTTTCCTGACATTCAAACTTTGTGTTTGCTAAAACGGTTATGTGCTTTCAGTTCACAGGCTGTCTTTAAGCTGTTCCGAGTTATTACAGTGGTGTATTACCTTTCATTCTTCCCACCAAATCTCTCATGCCTCATTTGCTCTGTGCTGTGGTATTTTGTGAGATTGTTTTCATTTTTCAGTAACTTGTATCCCAGAGTATCTCCAATTTAGTCCTAATTCTATTTCACTGTCAGAGTCCTCTCTCCTGTTTCCTTTGGAATTGTCTGTGAAGGCAGTACTGAAAGCTAATGTTGCCAGTTAGGATTTCAATTTAAGGGGCCTGAAAAATTATACTATTTCAAATTGTCATGCAGGCAGGATCACAGACTGAAAGGCCTAAGCAGGTACTGGAATGGGTCATCTTGTATAAATGGAGATAGACCAGAAGGGATACTTTCATGTATAGCAGCCAAAATAATAACGAGACTACCAGTTTTAGGGCATCATTCCTCATACTCCACTGTCTATTTATAGTCCTGTAATATCAGGAAAACATTTTCTACTGTATTTAGGTTCTTCCAGTCTTTTGACACCTATTCTGCTAAAGGTAGCTTTTTTTTTTTTTTTTTTTTTTTGAAATATGCTTCCTTTTGTGCCATTAAGGTATATTGTTTTGCAGGAGCTGAAATGGGTACAGTGAAAGTTAAGGACTCTAATGATCTGTAGCCTGGCAACTATAACAGTGGTTTGGGATTTGGAAGACATGCACATCCTCAAGTTCTTCGTCTGACTAAAAATATTCCAGGATGCAAAAAACAAGCCAAAGCAAAACCTGCTTTCTGTTTCCTAGTCCCATGCATCCTAGGACATGGGACCCTGAGCACTGTGTGGCAAGATTATGTCCTCTAATGAACAGTTTCTAGAACAAAAGAGAAAAGACCCCACAGCCCACTCAAATGTTTATATAAAATACTTGTAAAGCCACTTGACAAGATTCATTTTCATTTCAGTATGATGAAAAACGCAATGTCAAATGTTGGAATTTCAAAATGTGATTACCGTCTTTTATCAACTATAATAAAGGCTGTTATCCTTTCAACCTATCTGATGGGCTTGTGAGATATGTAGAATAACTCCCTGCGCCTGTTGCCTCTTCAGCTATCAAAGCATGAGGACTATAGCAAACTACTTCTGTTTTTTCCTATGTGGAAGACTGAAAGGGCTGGTAATAGTGGGAAGCTCATGGGGACATGAATAAATGGAGATAATCTTCAGGTACGGGAAGACAGCTGAAGAATGTTATAATCTAAGTAGTCTGAAGCGCTACTTTTAAAAATAGCTGTCTCTAGGTATTTCTCTATTGCAATTCTCATTTTGTATAAGATAAAGCTGGTACAGTATTGTGCTATAGAAGAGTGGCTCTGATGGTTTGAAAAGCAACCCTAATGAAATATAGGACAGCCAGTTGCAATTCTCATAGAAATAAATTAGAAAAACCTTACATAGAAGGAATAATTTGAGATCCCAAACACGTTTTTTTCCCCCATTAAAGATATTTTAAAATGCAGAAAGCATTTCTGCGAAGCATAAAGGATGGCCAGGGTTAGCTAATGAGGCTGATAGGTACAATTGCTTCATGCTTGATCTCTCTTGGATCCTAATACTCATTTGGACATGTCTTATTATTGTGTGGGTGTTAAGCCTGTCCAGGCTCATAATCAATAGATATATGGTCATTCAGGGTGTTTATATCTCTATCTTGGAATGGAACAAAGTGATCAGGATGTAGTTTGCTAGATTCATATAGAAAATTTCTCATTGAAAATCTGAGTAAACTAATTGCTGACGTTAACCTGGGAGTCATATGAGCTGCAATAATGATTTGGATAATGCAACGCATGCCCCTGACCATCACCTACCACCTAAGGGGTCAGCAAGGAATTATTCAACCCTGTGCTGCATAAGGTAATTGGTTATTTGTGTCTGTGAAGATTTTGCTTCTCTATGGTAGCTTCAGCTAACTTATTCATGGTAAGTCTCATGCATTGCCTGAGTGCAGCACAAGAAAGAATGAAATAGTAGGGACTCTTGGTCAAAAAGTGTTGGAAAAAGTGGTGCTAAAAGGACATCATTTTTCAGTTTAAACAACTGGATCTTTGAGATTTAAAGGAAAGAGCCTAAACTGACAACTCAGCAGTAGTCTAGCAGATTTGTAAAACCTGTATGTCTGTCAAATGAAGATGACATGATGTTGTGTGAACATATTGAACAAAACAGGGAAGTGCTTTGCTGGAGTTTGTAACAGGACTCCTCAATCTCACAGGGGAAAAAAAAAAGTATAGAATTTCCCTCTTTAACTCTGCGCTGGGTATCAAGCCAAATCAAATTAACATAAATCCCTCTAATAGGATACCGAGCCATTCAGGAGCTCTTAAGAACCCAAGATTAGCTGTAGGATATTTTCCAGTTATTTATTGAAAGACGAATGGAACATGAAACAGCCACAATTCATTCAATCTGATTTCAGATGCCTGAGAGCTGAAGTTAGGAGTTCAGCTATCTGATCTGTGCCATATGCCATGCGAGAGGCGCCATGAGGAAGCAGCACGTACCTTTTATCCCTTCAGAAAGCAATTCATCCCACATCCCTTTTTCCTTTAGCTGTAGAAAAGGCCCCGGGAGAGCATGCTTTTAATCTGAGCTGTCTTTGTATAGACTGACTTAGGCATTGGTATTCTCAGTTTATGGCCTCAGTCACGCAGGTGACAGTTTCAGCACTCAAAAATGACCCGCTCCTAACTCTGAGTGCTGCTCCAGCCTCAGCCCTGGACTGTGGCTTGCCACTTGGTGAGATCCAAGCTTGTCTTCCAGAAAAGCAGGACAGAAGAGCTCTTATGTAACCAAGAGCCTCTAAGCTTACAGGGTGTGCTGTTTGCACCTGCTGTTTTGTCTGCCTGTAGCAGGGCTAGCTCAGCCCCCGAGGGTATATTTCTGTAGTGACTCACCTACGTACATTGAAAGATCACTGGTTGCCAAGAGGTTAGGAAGAGCCTCCTAAAATGCCTCTTATCTCAGATTCATTCTTCAAGCAAAGCAGACCTGAGTAGGACTGGTCCTTTTTGGATGCCATGAGTTACCAGATCTGCACTAGGGCATTTCAGGAGTCCGGGTTAGATGCCTAACTATATGAAAAGCACTCAAAACGGATCTACTCAGCTTTGCCTTGCATATTGCTTAGGTGCAAGTTCTGCTTCTGGGTTTGCTTCTATTTGGAGCAAAATGTAAAACACTTTGGATGTTGACCACAAAATGGTGGTGCTCATTGTTATCTAAATATAAAAATGCTATGATAATATTATCATAGCATATCTCCTATTAAACCTTTTTTTTTTTTCTTTTCAGTCTTCCAAGGTTTCATAATGAATAAATGTATGTAGAATAGATGTAGAATAGGTGTACAGAAACAGTACAGAATCAGGTAATTTCAAATGTTTCTTATCTGGTTTTAGAAAACAAAACAGAAAGATGATAGAGGACTGAAACCAGAAATAATAAATAAAAAAAAAAATCAGCTTGATCCTTCAAATTATTTTTCCCTTCAAATTCACACTCTATTTTGAAAAGGCATATCTGAATTTTTAATTAAAATAGTTGGGAGCAGTTTTTTTCAGAGTGAATTGAATTTTTTTTTTCCCAAAAATTGTTGAACCAGAGATTACCATTTAATTTAACATGTTTTGGAAATAGTTTACTTATTTTGTTTTCAAGCAACTAGCCTTGTATTATTTATCTGAAAGGGTTAACTCAAACCCTACAGATTCATTTTGTTAGCAAAGTGAACACTGTCAGTTTTAAATCTTTAAATTTAACCTTAGAGTTTGGTTTTCTAATGCTAAGATTTTACAGATATGAAGTCAGATTGAAATCATTCTATAACTTTTCAGCGTATTATTGCATTATCTGCTAATAAAACTCCAAGGGAAAAAATGTAGTTCCAGTATAACGCATCTGAGGGATTTTCCAGTCATTCCTGCTTCTTATGGCAGCAGACAAAGGAATTATATCTGGAGATCTATATGAGCGACTCAAATGGTGGATCTTGTGGAGACTAATCACTGCTTTCTCCAAGGCAGATTTTGAGACAAGGATGCAGTATGACCGTATTTGTCAAATAATTTGCCTTAGGCTGGAACCGAGGTTCACGTGGTATGGGACAGGTAAGGTGGCACACACACACATACATACACATACATACACATACACACACATACACACACACACAACATATAGAATCGTTGCAGGTCTGTGCTACTGTCTGCACTCTGTCAGGTTTCATGAGAATTTGGGTTGAATTTGCTGACTAAATTTTTGATTTTTGTTTCTGGTAACTAGCAGGTATGGCTACAGTATCAGGCAGTTTTACAATTGTGACTGCTACACTGGAATTTTTAAGTGAATTTTTTTTCCTTGTACTTTTGACCTGCGAGACAGGAAACTCCCTGTTCAGAGAATTAAAGCAGCAACGCAGTTTAGGTTTCAATTGAGAGAAAAGGAGAATTCTTGATAAGACAATTGCTGGGATGAGTAGTTGTTTAAAACAGAAAATGACTCATGAGTAAGACAGGCAGCTAAATTGCACCATCTGGAGCAAGAGGCAGATGTAAGCATCCTTATTTAAGAACCAGTTTATAAATAATAATAAAAGATATGTGGAATTAATCAGCTCCTTCTCTGTAGGTAGCAGCATACAGGAGAAATAGCTGTATTAGTTCACAGTATATCTGCACACCACATGACGCTTTGTATAGACATCCGGAATAGATATTTCTTCATCATTTCCCATTATAAACACAGAATAATGCTGATGACTAGTATGTAATATTGCTTAAGAGCCTCAGATTGCCCAACAGCCAGGACAAAGAATGGGCAGATATTCAGAACCGGATGCAAGAAAGACTGAGAATTTTAAGCAATGCAGGAGGAAAGTAACCTTTTATTGTGTCAGGAACTGACTGTTTTATCAAATATGCAAGTACAACACATCACACAAACTGGTCAGATTGATTGATTGCATTTAGACAATTTTGTTTTCCATCTGGTCTTTCAGCCCTTTTACTTTATGTTGGGCATAACTACCCATAGGACAAGAGGAAACGGCCTCACGTTGGTCTAGGGGAGGTTCAAGTTAGACGCTAGGAAAACTTTCCACATGGAAACAGCGGTGAAGCACTGGAACAGGCTGCCCAGGGAAGTGGTGGAGTCACCATCCCTGTCACCATCCGAGAAATGTGTAGATGAGACGCTTAGGGACATGATTTAGCAGGCAGGGTGTTGAGAGACTTGCGGTTAGACTCGATTTTGCAGGTCTTTTCTGACCATTATGATTCTGTGATTCAGAAACTGGATTCAGGCACATAAAATCAACTTTAATAAATAATAAAGTCAACTTTCAAATTTTATGTAGAAAATGGTATTTTCATAATTTTCAGTAAAAATTTTCAGTAAAAATACAGCTGTGTTGTTTTCATGACACTCCTTTGTTGTCAATGATTAATAAAATGTTAATATTTTATTACTGAAAATGACAGTTTAAGTGACTGCTACAACTAATATGTAACTACTTCATACTATATTTAAATATGGAAGGAAGGATATAGGTGAAAAATAATTTTATAGATGAACCCCAGTAACTTTCTTGGATTCTTTAAGTAAGTTCTTTAAAACCCAATATATATATGTAAAGAGATAAAATAAATCACTAATCTATGTACATGAAGGCAGCAATAGACTAAGATCTACAGCCTCTTAGGAGAAAAAAATAAATGAATAAGAAAGACTGATTCATTAAAACTTAATATTAAATTCTGTGCTTTTATAAAGGTTCGTCTTATTCAGTGCAATTTATTTCCAAGTGGCAAGAATGCATAATGTGATACTTATAGGGAAGAAAAAAAAGAAAATTGAGAGACTAATGTAAGTCTATTAAATATTTGGAGATATCAGCTCATCTACAGAGTTTTGATAGGGAAAGATCCAGTTGCTGAAAGACAATGTTAAGAAGCTGCCACCAAAGAAATGTATAAAGGTTAGCATTCTGAATACATGACTTTTCTATTGTGAGCAGTTGTGATACAACTCAAAAGATATTTCATGTTTTATACAACTGAAATGTGCATACATACATGCACATATACACGTCTAACCTAACAAAACTAATAGTTTAATATTGTGATGTAAAATAACTTACCAAGAGAAATAATCTGTGCTTTTCAATGGATCCTTGTCTTTAATGAATAGTTAGTCAGCATAAGGAAGGCGGAATTATTATGGAGTCTAAAAACTGGCTTCTGGTAATTCTGCTTGGTGAAATTTAATTTAGATTTAATTAGAGATGGACTGGAGTCTAGATACATGTCTTCAGTAAGCATTTGCTAATACTAAAGGGGTAAAAAATTACCTTTGTATTACTGGACCTTTCCACCTAGGATGTTTGCTTTCCAGGTGGTAGCTCTCTGAATGGTGTCTATGGCAGAATTAGTACCTCTGCGGTCACAGGGATTCATGTACTCAGTACTTATGAGAAATGCAGGCTGGCAACATATCAGTGTCAGGAGTGTGATGTTGCTTGTAAACGCCTTGCGCTTTGGTTCATTTCTCATGGAGAGGAAATGAATTGCTGGTATCATTCCTAGTGTTCCTATCAGTCCTCATTCAAATATTCTGGATGAACTGCTCAGCCGCAGTGGCCTTGCCACTGTGTTTTCCTCACTTTCTGGTCACTTGCCCCAGCTCAAGGTAGCACCCCAGCCTGGCACCCGTTCCACATCCACATCGCCCTGCTCTGATGCCTCTGTTCAAACCAGCTATTTGGGAGCAGACTCTCATG
>JAUBNY010001020.1:2608278-2626902 GCA_032275445.1 Crypturellus soui
TGGCACCCGTTCCACATCCACATCGCCCTGCTCTGATGCCTCTGTTCAAACCAGCTATTTGGGAGCAGACTCTCATGCGCCTGGACAGCGCTTCTTAGGTGCAGGTGGATCTCTGAGTGGATGCAGACCTGCAGGTCCCTTCAGGACTGGGGTTAGAAAACGCAAGATTGTGTTATAAATATCTAACAGAGAAATCTTAAGAAAAAAAAAAATTAAAGTAGGAAGAGTAGCTGACAGCAGTGAGTAGCTAGAACCAGTCAGTCTGCTCTCATTTCTGTACTTGTTCGCTAATCCAGATGTATTTTAGACTGGCCTGCAGTCAGTATAATCATGTGTCTGAGGGTAGAATTTGACTAGCTTCTTTTTCTACTATTGGCATATCTGACCACTAACTCCTTTATTTTGATTTTATACTAATTACATTTTGTGATGAAGTAGAAAAAATAAATAAAATCTCCATGTTTTAGTATTGTTAGAAAAAAAGCTAAAATTCATGGATCAAAAAATGACAACAAAAATATCTGGGGAAAAGAAAACCTAAACAGCATTAAATAAGGTTTGACATTCTCAGAATACATTCAAAAAGTATTTTATTTAAACCTTTAATATTTTTTAAAATACAGAAGGGTCCAACAAAACATATCAATAGCTTTATTCTCAGTTAAAAAAAAAATCTGGAAATCAATCTTTCTCTTGCATTGACATGATATTGTCAGTGAGTGGAGAATTTTCTAATGGAACTGAAAGCTTCAAGAATGACAGAACTAGCACCTCCAAGCCCCACATTTTTTTTTCCTGTAGGTTAATGATGCTAGAAATCTTAAAATGATTACAGTTGCAGTATCTTTTCTTTCTTTGGTGTTACAGAATTTGAATACCTGTAGTATCATTGGCAGAGAGCTGCTTTCTCATTTGTGACAATACCTTTTTCATTACGTTTAAGAGCTTTGTTACAGATGAGTAGCATATGGTATTGGCTAAGGAGATGAGACTTTAATGAGATATAGAGCATATCAACAAAATGCACATTAAATTGCAATGACACAGTTGTGGTGGTAGTATGCGATGTTGTGAGATTAAATTCTTGACAAGACACTATGAACAAACGCACTATAGCATTCATGCAATTTCCCAGCTTGCTGCAAGTTGGTCCAGGGCACAGGAAAAATAGGGAACTGTTGGGATGAGGCCAGGGACCGGGAGGATATTGGGTTCTTTCCTGATTCTGCTTTTGATTTGCTGTGTAATTTGTAATATTTTTCTTCTTCTCATTTCACACACACACAGTGAGGCCTAACCTAGAGTACCATGCAGTACAGTAGCAACTATATGTAGAGATGAAGGGGCAAATATGACTACTAATCCAGAAGATTCATTCAAAAGTTATTGCAGTTATCTTGCATATACACCAATTCAACTAGGTATCTAAACACGAAAACAGAATCAACACCGATAGAATATAAGTGATATCTGACTGATTGTAATCTGGAGTCATGAATGCTATTTCTTTAGCTCCACTGAAAAATCTTCTGTCAGGAAAGAGGAGAGCCAGGCTTCTACTCAGCTCACGGAGTGAGTATGGTGTCTACAGAAGGAAAGAGCAATTAGTGCCCCTTGGTATCTTTGATGTTTTGTTTTTCATGCATTGGTTTCCAAATATTTTTGCAAAGGAAGAAAGTAATAGCACTAGTGATATTACTATACTTCACAAAGTTTGGAGAGGTTTGGTAACATAAACACTTAGGCTTTAGAGAGATAAAAGAAATTAAAAATTAGCCTTCATGCAAGAAATACAGATACAACCTAGATTAGCATTATTTAGAAGATAAAATGGAGTTATAAATATTCCATTAGAAGCTCCTTTTGAGTTCTTTCACCATTCTACGATCCTTCTCGCTTTGTCCCCGCAAAAGGAGAGTGAAGTATAGTAAAATATATAAGCCTCTTTCTTTTTTTTTCTCCCTTCTACCATACAAATATACCTAGCTAGTTAGCACCTTTTGCCCTTTCATCTCTACATCTCCAAGTAGTATTAGGCCTCACTGTGTCCATATGTAAACTCATCCCTCTCAAAGCTTCCAAGATAGATGGTAAAAAGGTGCTTTTAATATTTTACCCTGTTATGAAGAGTTTATTCATGTACTTTGCAACTGAGTAACGATTGGAAAGCTAAAAAAAAAAAAAGGTGAAGTGCAGCTGATGGAAAAACTATATTTCTGAAGTCGAAAATTTTTCCAAGAAGGACATTAGATTTGAACTAGAAATCTTCTCAAGCCAAACCACCCCCTACTGGATGCAAACATCTGTGAAACTTGAGGAAATCCAGATCTCTCTGGTCTTTTATATCTGTTGTGGAACTCAACCCCAAATCTACCACTGAATCTGGATGAATTGTATCTACTTAGATGCAGAGTTATCATTACAATTCTGGTTATATTGTACTTGAGCAAAACCTCAAATGATCTGAGGAACATAGCAGTTGCATAATACCTAATGCATATTTAAGCAATATGAACTGCAAGTGAGTGCAGATATTCTTGAGCTATAAGGTAGGTAACACTGGCAATTTAGCTTCAGGGGCTCAGCATTGGGGGGTAGCTGTTGTTATCTGTTCCAAGGTGAGTTTTGCATGCCATGCTGAGCTTCATGATGCCTTTTCCTGTCAGACAGCGGGAGTCATATGAAGTAATTTAAAGTTATCTGCAGAATGCAACATAGCTGTCATGTAGACACACTAATGGACTTCATGCTATCTTTTGCTACTGCCATGTTCTGTTAGCTGGTATTGGTAAGCGGGACATCTGTGCCTTACTGCTACTAGCAGGAAACTTTTTTTTTTTGATGATAATGATAACTTCTTCCTGCAGCAGTCATGGAGCAGAAACAAACAAACAAACAGCATCAGTTGCAGCACGGAAGGCTCTTCATGGTGCACACAGTTTATTTGATTTTGTTTAGAACAGCAAGTTGGATTAAAAGAGGAAAGGGAGGCCTGTGGCATGTGCTCAGCAAGCAATCCCAGTGTGATTGCTGTGCTAAGGCCTCCTGTTGGCCTGTGTTGCTACGGGAAGGACAGGTAAACTGAGCCCGGGGGTGCCTGGATTGAGATCACCTCTGAGCTACCTGTCTCCTGCTGAAGCGGCAGTCTGCATGATATGGTCATTTGATTTTGGCATGAGGATGTTAGGATCAATTAAAAAAGTATCTGCAGGCCCTTTCCTACTGTTTCTATGCTGGCTAGTTCTTGCAAAACTATATTTGTCTATCTTAAAAAAAAACACACTTCAGAACAACTAAAGCAACAAAACAATAAAGATCAAGGATCTGATCCAGAACCCATTGACAACTTGGAGTTGGGGATGAAATCTCCAGCTCGGTATTTTTTTTGTCTGTATTTGCTTGTGTTCTCTCCTTCTTCGCACATCCTTTTTTATTTCCTACCTTGAGCCACATACATTGTGCCATTATGAGAAAGATCCTCCAGAAGAATGACAGCATCTCCTTGGGATGATGGCTCCTAGGAAAAAGATCTTCACCGAGTAACACATGAAGTATCATCCTTTTCCTCATAGCAGTTTCTTTTCAATTTTACTTTTTTTTTTTTTAGGTGGATGTCTTTAACAATCAGAATTAGAAACTAATTATATTCAGTTATTCAGACATTGAAAAGAAAGAACTAAGATTGTCAAATGTATGGCTTTTCTTTCTTCCCCAGGGGAAGAAAAGGGGATTAAAGTATAAATGCTGTTTTGTGCATGCTACTTTCAAGAGCACACGAATGATTCTTATATATATACATATGCATATACATATATTTGTAATTATCTATATTGTGCATATATAGTGTTTGCAATGTTCCAGTGATATCAAGACATTCAGTAAAATATATTAATAAGATGGTTTATTTTCAGTTTATCTAGTCATCTCACTGAAGACAAAGATTATGATGATAGATTATTTTTTCATCCTTTGGTGGAAAGTGAATAGTAAATCTTCAATTACAATCTCACTCTCTTTATTGGGGCTAATATTGTGAGTAAGAATCCTCATATTCTTTTGCAGGAAAGTGTCTTATATTTGTCCCGTGGAAACAGGACTAGCCTTGAGTGTGTTATCACTACACCTATATACTTAGAAATTCATTTTGCTTGTTATTATAGAGAAAGACAAAGAAGAACAAAACTTGAGAAAAGAGAGTTTCAGTTATTAAATATTTACCATTTTAGCTCCAGAGTCAGGAAAGGTAAGCTCTGAGTCATTACTTTTTATTTTTAGTATCCAATCTACTTGGAAGTGAATGGAATGCAATAACCTTCAAATCCCTTTAGAAGTTACATGAAATCATTTATTTGAAAAGCACCATGAGGTAATGGAGGGATTGGTTAAGAAGGCAAAAGGCTTCTTTTTCTTGTGAATACCCATTTTGTGACTGTTTTCCATATTTAATTTTGAAACTCTAGAGATAATAATATGAAAGTTTTTTTTAATTGGTTTGTGATATGTTAATTTAAAACGATCAGCAACGCAGCAGTAATGATCATAGTGGATCGTTCTTCTGAAACAAAGATAACACATCATTGATCTGATGGTGCGATCATAAGCTTCAAAATACATCAGAGATTTTTAAGGCCACAAGAGAGTGTTTCGATCATCTGGCAGGACGTCTTGCCTACAAGAAGCAAATAGAATTTCACCCTCAAAGTGAAGTGCAGAAGTTCCTGCACTTCTGGACAAGCACAAATATTTGTGTTTGTAAGAGCTTCTGAAAGTGAAATAAAGTTTTCTGGGTCGCATGCCACATTCACTCATTATAGATAAATTTTAATTTCTTTCGAAAGCACAGATGAGTATTTCATTTCATTACACAGCCCTGCTTCATCTAGGCGTGAAGCTCATGAGTAGATTCTGGAAATCAGTCAAAGAGGCGAGTTATCAATCAGCATTTGGGTGACAAAGCTAAGCCAAAAAACATTATAAAGAGTTGGTGAGCCTTTGACTCAATTACCTTTAAAGAAGGTAGGCCAGCACACTGTTAAGGTGGCATGCCTGTGACTTTCATACCGTGGAAAGTTTCACTAAAGACATCAAGACTCTGAAGTTTTAAAGCGAGGCTTTAGTAGATTGGAATCCAAATGTTCAATCTAAAATATTAATTACATTTATCAAGGAGATACTAGAGGGTAAATGAGAAACTAAATGAAACAAATTGCAAAATAGAAACAAAAACAAAAACAACAACTATTAGAAAAATTCTTCATCAGTTGTGTTCATAATATTGCCTCAGGATCAATCACAACTGAAGGTCCCACTGTGCAGCGTAATGCACCTCACACAACACCAGATATTACTTGCCCTGAGAAACACACAAGCTAACAGACAAGAAAACTCTGTCATTTCCGTGCAAACACTATCTTCCATTATTTTGTCTTTCTAATTATTTATTTCCTCTGATTTTATTCCTGTTTATATATTTAATTACATTCTTTTATATTTTTCTCCAATACAGAAATATTGGGTTGCAGTTCTTTGTATTCAAGACTGATGACAAAAGGATTTAGGGCATACCCCAAATATTGCAGCAACCTTGCAGGTGAGATGTGCCATAATAACATTTTACAGACTGAAGTGCTTGTCTTTGAGAGAGGTATAGTACATAATTGAACTGAGTTGCCATCATTAAAATGCAATTAAAATTGCGGAGCCCTTGAGCACCTTAAATTGCAGTGTGATACAATATTTATCAGGCTTCAGAACACATCATCACATCTATGGTCATCCAGCCATGTTTTGCTTTTTCACTAGTAGTGATTAACTCCATATCACAGTTTAATGTTTTAAAACTTACCACAGCTTTGTAAGTCCTCACATGACACCTTAATAATTCTTAAGTGGAAAAGAAAGGACTATAGAGTTATATAGAAGACTAAACCAACAAAATGTCAAGAAAACACACACAGTTATTAATCATTTGTTTAAAAAGATGCTTTATTTTTTGCTGTTACTGAATAATAGATCGAATTTGACAGACACTAACTAACTGAATAAGTCTGATATTGCAATCTACAGGTGACTTGCAATAAATTAAACAATATTCATATAATGCAAGAAAGGATCTTTAAAAAGACAGCAAAAGGCAAAACTCTAACTCATATGGCTAGTATTTGAGGTATTTTGTAGGTAAATCTACATATTTTGTGCACTTATATGTGCATATTCTTTCCATAAGGGAAAAAATCCCACTATAAATGACCTTCAGTAAAAAATTGGCAACCATTTCAGATTCTACTTCTAAATTTAGCTTTGTCATGTATGCTTGTTAAGGATATAATTCATCATCTGGGAGTCTGGTCTGAAATACCAGTATCTATCATAAATGCTGGACAATTTTTCAATGTATCTGCTTTCACCCATTGGCACAAGTTCAACTTCAATGACTAGGTCAAATTCAGGTGTTCTGAAATGACACTGTAAACTTTAATGACAGATTTATGAGTCTGGTGACGAACTTACACTACTGTCGTTCAGTGCATTTATGACTATGTTGATTTTTCCTAACATTCAGAAGCCGAGTGAAAAATATCTTGCAACCTGTAGCTAGGATCAGAACAAAACAATGCCTTACATGTGGGTGGCCTTCATTAGCTATTTGATTATCTGAGTACTGCAGCAAGTTGCTCCGTTTTATTTCTTTTTTCCAAGGATTCTGACGGGAATCAAACACAGCCACCATTTTTTTTTTTCTCTTGGAAATAGCTGCCTGTAAATTGAACAAGCATTTCAGGTTAAAAGCTCATGTATTCAGTTTATTTCTGTATGATATGATGTTACCTGGTTATATTTTCATTTGTCATATAATAGATGTACACAGTAAGGTCTGCATAAAGTGGTGATGCAGTCAGTTAGGAAATGAACACAGACAGTCTATCTATATGTTTAAATCGGACAGTGTAGACCAAATGACAAATTGCTTCTCAGTTTAAAAGCAGCAGCTTTAAAAACAGAGCAGCTGACCTAGCAGCTCAATGCACTGAGGCCTGGGGATGTTGCTGCTCTTCCTCAACCCCTTGTGTTGCCCCATGGAAGAGCAGCAGTGCCTCCGTCTTTCTCTACTCACCCCACGTGCCTCCCAAAGCCTCGTCCTAACCATGGGTTTTCCACTGGCGCTCAAGCCAGGGCTTTGCAGATGAAATGGGGAGATGACAGTAGGAAAAACAGAAAATAGAAAAGCTGAGCACCATTTTGAGTCATTAACAAGCAGTAGCTTAATGGTGGACAAAGTGCGGGGCTGACATATGGGATGTGGAGGTGGTAAATGCTGTTTAGACCAAACATCTGAAACATCTGATTGCCTGTTTCTGAGTGGGTTTGGACTTGATAATACAAATCACTTTTTTTTTTCCCTGTGACTGCAATGCAGAAATTTCTCTGTGCAAATCTTGGCACCGACATGGAAATTGATGTGCGGCCTTTAGGCAAGTCACTTAATCAATGTGTTTGTAAAATGAGGATAATAACATTTATTTGCCTGCCTGAAAGGATGCTGTAAGGACAGACTAGTTAATGCTGTAAAATGCTATTTATTAGTAATTGCAAGTATTACTATAATACAGAACTAAACCTGCCCTTAACCGGCAATCGAAAAAGCTGAAGAAGTAAATGAAAGTCTTAAATGTAAGGGTGGTGAGGTCTCAGCTGAAGTGGGGATTGTTAATCTTGTTCCTTTTCATGGAGCTGATCATGTTTTAACCACTGAAACAAATACCAAGACAGACCTGAGCATATAAAGCAGAAACAGAGTGAGAAGAATTATTGAAAGAGTCGAGTCTGGTTCACTGTGGAATTTGCTGCTGATAGTGGGTCAAGAGAAGAGTTGCACAGAGCACAGAAAAATACGTGTTCAAGTCTTTGTTCTGGGATGCAGAGGTAGCCAGCCGTCCTGCAGGGTGAAGGAGCACCTCAGACACGAGCGAATTAGATGCATCATTACCATTTTCAACCCAATTAACATCCATGCTCTTTGGAATTAAATAAGGTCTGTTACTTGTCTTTAGGCAGGGCGGGAGAAAAAAAGGTTTGTCCTCAGGGTGAGGAGGATGAACATAATCGTATAGAATGTCACGAAGTAGATTAGGAGAAGGAATATAATAGACTGGCTTATCTATGAGCTCTACTTAAAGAATAGTCTTGAGAACACTTTTGAGGTCCAACACTGCAGTCACTTCTCCAATATATATATATTTTTTTTTCCTGAGAAGAGGGGAACGTAAGCTGTCTATCTGAAATGGCTAAAGGATCTGCTGCTGATGGTAAAAATTCTCTTGTCTGTAATGCTATCAAGAACCATTCCACTAAAAGCACTCATGTTTAGCTAATGTAGCAGTAAAAACAGTCTAAGGTCACAAGTGCTCTAAGTGGTCATATTTTGATCCTTATTTGAAATCTTACAATCAAAACTCACAAGCAAGTCTTCTCTGGAAAGAAACTGGGGGCAAAGAAGACATGGATAGCATCTTCAGATCAGAGGTGTAAGACACAAGGATAGATGTTGAATGATAGAGTTGTGATTCTAGAAATGCTGCTAAACCTACTTGGGGTAAACTGTATCTTGCTTATTGCAGTGGACAAAGTTGCACATATTTAGGGATATTTTACTCTCAGTGCCCACTGCACTCTGGGGAGTGAATCATAAAAAGACTATTTAGATTGAACAGAAGAAGGAATCACATCTTAAACTGTACTTCTGCAGTGCTTCTCTCTGTGTTGTGGCAGGAAATATGGGACAGGGTATTGGAGAGACATAGGTCTGCTGATGTACATATTCTCCAGTCCTTCCTCCATACCAAGAATTTCCCATATTCATTGTAGGAGGAAAAGAGTATTTTACCTCTGCATTTAGGCTGCTGCTCTAGCAGTTCCTACCACTGCTCACTTGAAATTCTAAGGCCACAGGCACATTGATATCTTTATTTACTGACATGTGTTTTCTGCCATCAATGACATTGGCTACTATTCTGCCTAGTCATCACAGCTTTGCATGAAGTTCAGAACAGTGGACTAGATATTTGAGTCTAGCGACTCTTTTTAGTCCTATGATCAACTCAAAATCTCCATGAAATTAAATAGGGGTTGTTTCACTCACAACAGAGCTAATAGTTTTTTACAAAATCTTTTTTTTTTTAACTTAATATATTGCTGCTGAGTGAAGTGGGGCTTTCCAGAACAGCCACTCAAATGAGAAACCTCTGACAGCCATAAAATTTGATAGGTCAGTTGTTACAGCCACTGAATGCATCTGAGGACACGCTGTGTTTGCGAAAAGTTTATTTAAAGGTATGTTTAAAAGATAAATGCATGCTGTTACATAGGAATAGCATTTGTTCTAGTAATACAGAATTGTCAAGAAACAACCCACTCCTGCACATCAGATATATAAAAAGGCTCCAAATAATCCTACACACAAACAAATGCTAAGTCCTGCAAAGAGATGAAGATTATTATTGATAGTAGAACACCTGATATCGCTCACATTCTTGCAGAAATTACTCAAAATCTGGTGAGGATGATTTTAATTAAGTTCTTATATATACTATGTATATATGCAAAATATTTATAGAATAGAATATATTCTGTTCTATACAAAGAGAAGCAGTTAACAACGAGAGAAGTAGTTAACAATGAGAAGTTGGTTGAGGAAAGGGAAAAAATCGAACTGAAGAGGAACTTTGTAAGACTCTATGAGAACTTTCACTTGACTACTTTACTTCACTGGACCTGGTTATTCAAGACAAGTGGCAGTTTTAATCACCAAAAGCTCCATTTTGATTGATACAGCAGCAAGGTATGTCATTCTGACAGCAAAGATAAAGTCATAGAGCATTATGGTAATTAATATGTACATCAGAAAAGGAGAGTTGCCATTCTCCTTTAATGAGCTATTCTTAGAGCTAAGAGAATTTCCTAACTCATGACAGGAGAATGAGATTTAACCTTACCCTGTCAAACTTAAGTTAGATCAAAAGTGTGACAAGAGGGGGAATTCCAAGTCATCTCAATTATACAGCACCACATGAAATAATTATATTTGGTTACCCTTTAGAAGGGTATGTTCTTGAGGTATAACTTTTATGTACTGTTGCTCCATACATGACTACATCCTGTAAGACTGCTGCTTTTGAGTTTTAAATAGCCTGCACTGCTATAACCTCTGCATATTATCTCTAACGATGAATGGCAGTATTATATTTACACACAGATACTGTATCCTTAAAGAAGGTATCTTTTCCTAACTATCCACATTTACAATTTAAGACAAGAGAAATTAAATGTTCTGTTGAATCTTAATCTTAACAGAATGGAAAGTTATCAGAGAAGACTTTATGCACTTTACTAATAGAGCTATTATACAAAGCAAAAGACTTTTTTTTTGAAAAGAATGAAGAGAGCAAAACTCTAATCAAATCTCTTTCAGTTAATACATAAACTTCTGCTCAACGCAGAATATAAAATGCATTAACCTGAAAGGCACAGCGTACTTGATTTAAACTTATTAAAATGATTGGGGTTTTTTTGTGTTTCAAGATACTAAATAGGTTATGAAATTAATAGAATGAACTGTAGAATCTACTCCAGTTGTCTCTGATTGTGTGTGAATCCCTCAAGCCAAGAAGAGCTGGACAGGGAGAAGACAAAGTCATTAAATTAAGCAAAGGAAAAAATAAAAAGGGATATTAATTTGGGAGGTTGCAAGTGTAAGAAACACATTACTTACAAAAACAAAGCTAACAAATGAAAAACACTAACAAATGAAAAGAATTTTAGTGAAGAAATCATTTGGGAGGTTTTACTTCAAGTGATATAACTCAAATACATAATTCTTCATGCATTTTGGGGACTTCATGTAACTCATACTGAAAGCTGTAACTAATGCCACAATTTAGATGTAGAAAACAGTAAAAACCATGCTGTTATCTTTTGGTAGTGCTTGAGTTCTTTCAACCTGCTAGTGTAAATATGACTGGCAAGCAGAGAAAAAAGCAGAAACAGGTCTGTTGCTCTAAAAATACAAATAACATATATGGCATTTTTTAGTGCCATGAAAAAGAATCTGAAATAGTTAGTCTTGCTTTTTCTACGCTTTCCGAATGTCTAACCTATGTCTCCAGTAGTCAGCTCTTTTTAAATGTTAGATATATCAGATGACTTAAGCCACCCATTCTCTGTGAGTGCCTTTTAAAGATGTGACTGGACTATGAATTTACTGTTAGTAATTGCACGGGAGATTATATTTTTGGAGCACTGAACATTTCCTGGATGTCAGGAAAGTAGTCACAGAAAATATGTGTATGTATGTATAAAAAACACAAGTGAAGATGAAAGTGAAGTTTGAAACTAAAAAGAAAGAAAGAAGGAAAGAGAGAAAGAAAGAAAAAAAGATTGGAAACAGAAGAAGGAACTGAGAAGTATGACAGTTTTTGGCCTTAATTGTTAACACAAATTCTAAGAATATGAAGAGGATTTTGGTAGGATTGCTAAATGATGTAATATTTTCAATCAAACACAAAAATAATTTAAAACGAAGGAAGGTAAAAAGTCCTAATTTGTTGTCACATAGATAATACTTGTCTTTAGGTTCTGCAGAGAAACTTTTTATGTTTGGAAGAGGACAAATCTTTTGTAGAGAATGACTCGGGTCCCAAAACTTTATCCTTTGTGAGTTTTCCTTGTGCATGTGTTGAAACAGATGCCATCATGCCCGAGAAGATGGCTAAGGACTGCACAGGCAAAGAAACAACAGATAATTCATGAGCGGTAAGAGCATTTCTTTTATAACAGTGTGCAGTTCAAATGGAAGCAGAAAAAAAGTTATTATTTAAATAAACGAGTAATTAGAAGAAATCCATTGGCTATAAGAAAAGGAACCAAAGCAAAACAAACACAGGAGCTGGACTGTTAAACAATTATTTATTAATATTAAGTAAAATAGTTTTACTGAATAAGAATGAAGGAATTACTTCATTAATACAAATATAAAGTATTCAGGATACAAACATGTGGCTAAATTAACCTGAGTTTCCTTAGAAACTCATAGAAAGGGAGATACTCAAGCCTGGATAACTAAGATAATTATTAATAATAATCATCATTTCTTATTTTATCTTCCATAGGTAGCAGAAAAGAACAAGCAATTACTTCTAAATGTATGCATACTGTCTGCTGCACATTATGTAGCTTTAATTTTTTTTGTATATATATGCATATATTTGCTTTTAACTCAACTGTCATGGCTGCATCTAAAAACAAGTTTAAAACATGAATCTAGGCAATATGAAAAAAAAAATCCAATTTAAAAGCAGTCTCATCTTTAATCAAGAGAAACTGTTTCTCTGGGTGAGGAGGGATGCACTTCCTACTGTTGTCAGCATGATTAACAGATCATCAGTGAATGAATAAATACATGTGATCCTAACACAAATATATATGTGTATGTAAGGATGAAACTTTCTGTACTTATAAA
The DNA here is from genome assembly GCA_032275445.1 of Crypturellus soui. Classification (NCBI taxonomy): domain Eukaryota; kingdom Metazoa; phylum Chordata; class Aves; order Tinamiformes; family Tinamidae; genus Crypturellus; species Crypturellus soui. The sequence continues at coordinate 2,620,793 of JAUBNY010001020.1, forward strand.
CAGTTTTGAGTGCTTCAAGAAGAAAATATCAATCAATGAGGTAAAAGATATTTCCTATGGTAAACTATATTTTAAAATATTGAATACCATTAAGTATAGCTTTGTAACAGTGGGATTGGGAAGACTGAACCTTCATATATTGCACTGAGGATACTTCAAGCCATTTAAAATAAATAGGTTAGAAACCAGGGGTCCTCACCAAAACATTTCACACTTGTACAATGTGTAAACTTGTATCATCTTACTGAAACTTCTTGAACTTCTTGCTCTTTTTTGTTTGTAGTCAGGTAGCTTTGGAGACGTGTAACTATGAAATTGCTGAGACTGCAGATGTGCGTCTATGGACTACTGAATATGACAGAACATTCTCAATAGTCTCTTTAGGTGGATGCTAGGATACAACAGCCTAAGGTATGTGTTACATATGTGAGGATACTAATTTTTAACTTCTTCTTGAATGTTCTCAAAATTTGGCCAATATTTGGCTATGAAATTGCTTCAATCATTCTGTCTTTTCCTGTGTAGAATTTGGTTATATTTGTGTATGTACCGTATGTCCAGAAATCACTGTGAACTATCCTAACATATAATGTGCATGATAACTGTCACATATGTAAAGATATGAATTACATCAAAATCTTAAAAGTTAACACCATGTTCTCCTACAGTTACATGAACCTAAGCTTAGCTTTTTACACTACAGTAATTTTTAGCAGTTTTGATGATTGTGCAGTGGCTGTACACAAAGAATCAAAGATTGCCTCAGATCTTTATGAGTTATCATCAAACAAGCTAGACAGGACAAAATGACTGTCTTCAAGAGCTGTTACTTGGCCCTGATGAAAAGCCCCGAACCACAAAAGCATCTGCAACAGCTTTGCTGGACTCATGGAGTGATTAGACTGTATTTAGCCTGTATTTAGCAGCAAAAGAGCAAGCGCGGCCTGGTATGTGTGATTTTTGCCACTGCTAATGTAGGCAACAGGCCTGACAGAACAGGGCCTTAGGACCTGCCTGGACTGAGTTTGGTGTAATTCATTTCTAGTGGCTGATTATTGCTGAAGCTCTGTGGGGTCACCTGGCATAAGGCTCTGACACCCTCTGTGTAGTTCCTGTGTGACAAACAACTCTCCTTAATGTTGTTGAAGGCTGGGAGCGGCTATTATGCGGTTTTCAGAGGTCAGTTGAGCACCTGAGGAATTGGGAGGAAGAGTATGCCCTCTTCCTGAACATCAATACCACTTGCAGACAGAGTGGCCAATGCTCTATCACAACACGAGCCCTTCCCTCATCTGCTGAAAGACCTAAATGGTCACTATAGGACCCAGAGGCACGCGGGAAAGGTGAGCACAACACATTTCCACAACATTAAGTGGAAAGGGGCAGATATTGGGTAGTTTTTGTGTAACAATTTAAACTATATTATTAATGCTTTTTCTCTGTATTGATTAGATTGTTAAAAGCATTTCCTGGTCTAATGGCAGATTTTTAGTTCCACACGTATGGTTCTCCTGTGCCAATAACAAGATTTTGAGTGCAAGACTGAAGAACATTGTTCCCTCACCCGTCTTTCTGTTCACCCAGAACTGGTGGTGACTGGGAGCCAAGTCACTGAATGGGTACTGATGTTTGGCTGTAGAGAATTAAGCCACAAGTAATCACTGCAATAGAGACAAGACCCGGCGTCTGGGACTTTAAGAAGTTCTGTACTTCCCACACACAATTTGCACAGCATTCATTTGCTTTTACCATGGTGAGCTTGGTATATACAGACTCTTAAATCCTTCTTAAATCCTGCAATGCAATTTAGTTGGTTTAGTTGACTCTTTTTTTGAGTAAAATAGTTATATAATATTAATGAACTGACAAAGCTGCCACAGCATTAGCAATATGCATCTCCTTTTCTTCCTGCCTCCCTTGACCTTTCTGAGGATAAGCTGTGTGACCATCTGAGCGGATAACTGCAACCTTCCTTTCTCTCCTGAGCGCAAGGCCAGATGGCCAAACTTTCCACAGTGTGTGAGGGAGCAATGACACACTACACAACTAGCTACTACTATCTTCAGTAGAGCTCCCAGGGAAGACGGCTCTTCAGGGATTTTAGGAAAGACCTGGCAATGAAAAATGAAAGCATGAAATACTGCTGATGAAGCCACAGTGCTCCTTTCTTAATAAGTGTATTCAATACAAAACACTGAGTATTTGGGAAGCATTAATAACCTGTTTGCTTAATAGTAATCACTTGTTACAGAAACCAAAGACAATAATTGCAGGAATGTTTCTCTAGGACAATTATATTGTATAACTCAGGCTCCTGCCTTTCCTAAATGTTAGAGACAAATACACACTGATAAGACAGAGAGGTGACATTTACTAAATATTTAGAGTATGACATTAAGGAGAAATCTCCAAATATTTTCTCTTCTTCCAACACATATTCACATAAGAAAATACAAGCAATTGGCAGTTAGAGAAAGTAATGAAAGTACTACTGGCAGTAACAGCTTTTGAAAAATATAGGAAGTATAAGCAGAACAGATTCTGCATCCAGTCCAAAAATGTTATGATACTCCTCAAGGTTTACTGCACTTTTACATCTGTGGAGTTTTTCCAACCCTAATGTTGGAAGATAATGTTTCTGCTAAATCATTTCTTTTCTTTTGGCAAGTTTTATAGATTACTGTAGAAGGTTTTATAACGCATATTATTGTTCTAGACATGTTGATTTTTTAAATTGGCATCACACTTTGAAGTCTATTGATAATCATGTAAATAACTATGAATGAGATTTACATTTCTGTGATACTCTGTTAGACATGATAACACCATCAAATCATAAAAATATTGCAATAATGTGAAAGCAAGAAGAGGTATAAGCTATGACTTTCATATAGTTGCAATATGTTTTCATTTTGTTTCGCAGGGTAAGTGCAAATGACATTCCCATCAAGTACATTTAGTGCACTCTGACAGCCCAGAAATGGGCTTTTTAGTATCCCAGATTGCACATGTGTTTGATCTTTAAATATATGCGTTGTTATCTAAAGCTCTTAATACCTTAACAAGGCACAAGCAGGACGTAAAATACAACCTCAGTGAATATTCTACTTTTCTTCAAAACAAACAAAATCAAATAAAACCAAAACAAAACACAAACCCACCCAAAATGCTCTTTTTAATTATGGTACTGTGACATACTACTGTGTTATACACTGGGGATCTACCCCAGCATTGCCCATTCCACCCTCTCCTGCCTCGTGTTTCTCAGTATGGCCCTGGAGAATCCAAACAAAGGATAAATGGTTTAACTCCTACTACTACTCAGTGCTTGACCTGTCTGTTAAGACTATCAAGAGAAGTGATCATTTAGAAGTTAACAGAACTATATATATATATATGTATATATTTATATAAATATATTTATAATGGAGAAATTCGTACTGGATCTGGGTCAAGATTGAGCATTTAATTTCTTACAGATGCTTGAATAAATAAGAAGGGGTAAATGTGGTTAGCAAATGTGGCAGAATAAACTATTTTTGTTTCAAATTTTGAACTCAACTTTGTAAGTATATTTACAAAGTTATATACATGTGTCTATATACACATATAAACTGGCCTAAATTTAGGAAAATTACATACCAAAACATACTCAAATGTCTGACACTGTCTAAAGGACACATGGAAGCCTTCAAGAACCCCTCAACTGGAAGTATGAAACCTGAGTATCTTTGAACAGCTGCTTCTTTACACTGATTTTTTTTTTCTTTATATCACCTCATGTGGAAACCTGTACAGGCCTCAGGATATAGCTAATGCGTTCACAGTCTTTTAGCCATTAACTACTTGTCATTCATAGGATATGAAAGGTGCAAGGGCAATTAAAAAAAATACATCCATTCCTTGCACACAAGCAAAGTGGTCTAACTACGTTCACATATAAAAACGCTTTCATGAAGAGGGAACGGAGGCATTCTGCCAGCATTGAAATGATGACAAATTTTGGATAGAGCCTTTAAGAATTGAATTTAGACAGAAGGACATGTCTCTGGATTTCTTACTTTGGGAAAACAATAACCATTAAAGGTTCTCAACAGTAGACTTGAAAAGTATTTTTATACTTTGGTATCTATCACCTCCATAGACTAAATTAAAAGTTTAGACTGCTCATAGCTAAAATAAGAGTACAACTAAACAAATAGGGCTGTGTTTCTTGTTTTTTGGGGAGCACGCCCTAGCATCCAGGTATGAATTCTTACAATACTCCATGGTGTCTATACTGGGATAAAAATTTGGTGCATGTCATGCTTGTCCACTGCACTTTCTCTCCTCAAATAGCAGCAAACTCCCAGCAAACTCTCACCATACTCCTGTTAGGGCAGTCTGAGAGCCAAGACAGATGGGCACTCATCGTAGTTGCCTGTCTCACAGTTGGGACTTGGGAGGTCTGGAAATTAGCATCAGCATGTGACATCTGCAGTGCAGTATGTGGATAACTGATGATTTGGGGAGTGCGTTACAGAGCTAGGCAAGGAGCAGGGAATGGGGCTGCTCAGAGCTGCGTGGTTTACAGGTAGACAGAGCTCAGGAACCAAGTCTGTGTACAATAGCCTAAGGACCACACAGATGGTTCTGGCTGAGATACTGCACAGCTAGACACCGCTCATTAGGGGCAAATCAGAACCTGTACCTTAATGAGAAAGGATTTCTTTCCTAACGGTTTTCCTACAGTTTAACACTTCTGTCATCTTGTGCAAAATGACAGTAAAACACTAGCAAATAATAATAGATGTATTGTATGAAATGAGTATTTAGTTTTCTTTATAATGAATATTCAAGATCGCCAAAGGAGTGGTTAATCTAAAACTTTGATTTCTGTTTGAATTTTGCATATTTTTAAAAAGTGCTCTACTTAATTTGGAACTGATGTTATAGCAATTGCAACTTTATTGTTACAATAAACATACATAGTAATTGTATAACACCTCTACGCAACATAACATTTAAAGCTTACATAACTGAACCATGAATATCCTTTGAAAGACTAGAGTAGATCGATATCCTCCAACCTTTGCAGTCACTGGATGCCAGAGACAGGCTTTAAACATCACTTTTGTATGCCCTGTTCTCATGTCCCCAAAAAGCAGATATGACTACCCATCCACTTCCTCCTATTTCTACTGTCAACAGGATCTGCCAGCTTTGTATCAATCAGTGACAAATGCACAAAGCAACATTCTGCTGTTGGGACAACATTCCTTGTTTGAACTGCCATTTTTGCCTCCAAACAGCAGACTCAATCACAGAGCATCAAAGACAGATTTGGCCTTTGGGTCTCAGCTGGATCATGTTGCAGTGGATGATCACAATAATATATGTCTTAGGATCTTTGAGTTACTTTTGACAAGCTAGGCAGCTAAAATCATGTCCAAGCTGTACACAGGAACATGAATGTATACAAATGTTATGGTTATCCATTTCCCAAGGCCCAGGGTATCAAATACAGCATTTGGGTTCCTTGAACTTTCTAAAGTTCAAAATTGTTGGATATGAAGCCAGACACTGGGTCATTTCTACATGAAACCTTCCAAATAAGTCTTTCGGTTGAGACTTTCTGTCTTCAAGGAGTTAAGAAGTCACAGCTGTGCTCCCACTGTTCACACAAATTGCTAACACTGATTTATAAATCCTTCTCCCGTGTTTATACCAAACAGCTAATAACAGTGCTGTGAACTGCTTGAGAATGAAGCTTCTCTTTCCTATTCTAGTGAATTCAAAGACTGCAGGAACTGCCTTCCCCCTTCCACTTCAGCAGCAGGCAACCTCTCCATTACAGAACAGTTGGAAGCCTGAAAGTAGAAGCACAGGTAAAATGTAAACTACTGTGAAAAGCAAGTTCCTGGCTCTTGATAAAACAGCTGGAATTTCTCTCCCTTCAGCTTGCTAAAGCAGTCAACTGTGAGAATGACAGTGATGCATTTGAAAAAGAACACGTGATGTGCAAATTAAAAAATGAGAAATAGGAAGAGAGTTATTAAGCTCCGTTTAACAAAGACCCAGGAATCACTATTATACAGACTGTTTTGAGAAGCACAAGTAATAACAAAAAA
>JAUBNY010001020.1:2638072-2650469 GCA_032275445.1 Crypturellus soui
GGCCCCTCCTTAGGCAAATGGCCCTTACTTTTCACATCATTGTTTAATACTTGTGTTTCTGTACACAATATAAATAACTTTGGTATGGCAGGGATTGGTAAATACCACAACTTGTTGGTCATGAATTAGAGCTGTTTAAATGCAATCTGTTATCTTTATATCATACTTGTTTTTTCTGTATCTTTGAGTAAGTAGATTCTTCAGGTATGTCACTATACTGCTGTCTCTACAGGATTTTGCTAAGACGGTTTCATGTCAGAAACCTGAAGCAAAACACTGGTACCTCCAACTGTAACAGCAATAGCATGAAATTACCTTGTGGAAAAATCATTACAGAGGAATTAGTCATTAGTTTTAATATGCAAAAGGAAGCATTTAGAGTATTCAAGTCTTCACTCTTAAAGAAGTTATGAATCCTTTAGAAGCCAAAGCTTCTGTTCTTTACAAGCCAGGCAATCCCTCTCATCCTTCACCAAGTGCCTTGTCACCAGGATGGCAAATCTGCAGCGCAGGCCCTCTGGCTCAATTCTGCTATAGATGTTCTGGAGTGTTATTTGATTTATTTCATTTAGTTTGTTCACTTTGTAAAGGAATCTTTGCTTTTAAGGGTGGTGAACTAAGCCAGTGGTCTTCCCCCCCCCCCGATGTTTAAACTGTATCCAATGTTTCCTCTTACCACATGTGCAGATCACTCCATGGTGAGACTTTTGCAGAAGCTCTGGTCGAGCACCATGCTTTCTTCTCTGGGGAGTTCCTCTTGTGGTTAATGGCAAATGTTGCTTGCTGACCTGCTGGGACACCTCTTTCTTGAGAAAGCTGGGGCAGCAAGCCACTTGGGAATATTGGCACGGGAGCTGCCTGTCCATTGCTTGGATAGCACCTGGGAAATACTGCACAGTAGGGCTTCGGCAGGACCTGGCAGTGAGGTCTAAAGTGTTAGAGCTGTCATGGTTCTTCCAGCCCTGCCTCTATTCCTTTTATAAAAAGTTTTCATTTTTATAGGAATGGAAGGAACAGAAAAAAGTAAAAAAGATGTGTTTTCCTCTTTTATCTGTTTGTCTGAACTAAAAATATTTTAGGAGACTGCTATAAAGTAGGTGGTGACATGGCAAAAATTCTACATGTTAAATGAGCCAGGCAACTAAAATAAAGTGTCTCAATAAACAAATCATCCGTTTTAGTGGACTGTGAACTTGCAAAATAAAACTTAATCTTTAAAGAACGTGGGTTATCATATCTTTTCACTTCCACACATGAATGTAGTTTTTATTGAAATATTTTACTGATAATTGGTGATCTGCAGAAGTAAATGATATGTGTTCAGTACTGCTAGTAGTATTGGCTCCTTGATCATAATGTGAATTTTTCTAGTGTATGGTAGCTTGTGGCCAGGCTTTTTACTTTATTTCAATATATATCGGATATATTTCATAATTTTTTCCTTCCCTTAAGAAAGGGGAAGTAAGTTTAGTAAGACATATCTTTTTTCTTTTGTTTTCTTTTTTGTTTTTCCTTCTTGCTTTAGCTCATTTAAAATTCATGGTGGTAGTTTCCCTGAAAGCTAAGCTATAACTTGTTTCTAACTTGAGAGAGAAAAGCTGCTCTTTCTGTTTGTATACTGTTTCCTCTATAGCTTTTGGGGAGAACATGTAGTGTTGTTTATTAGTTGTTCTTTATAGCTCCTTTGAAGGGGTTTCTAGGTAGTATCCAGCCCCCCACCCATGCTCACTGGCCCACTCAGCTGTGACTTGGGGAATCCTTGCTCCCAATCTGTGGCACAGTGATAGGAATTCACAAATACAGGTGAGTTCCTAACACTGAACTCTGTAAACATCTCAAAGTGGTTTTTGAGATATTGCTACTCTATTTCTTCACATCAATTGGGAGGTCAGCCTCCTAACATTGTCTTTAAATGGCAGTGAACAGACTTTTAATAGCATTGGTATTGCTATGTAATTTGAGTATGATTACAATAATGAGTTTTTTCAGAAAGAAAATATAAACACTACTAGCAACAAGATTTATTAGCCTTACTTTCGGGATTTTCTTTATCCTGCCTTTAAGTTTTGGGCAGGAAAACATGATTTGTAATTATCTTCTGTTTTTTATTCTGAAGAAGATGTGTGAGTATATACACGTGTGGTTACAAATCTGACTTTTGGATACTTCACATAAACACTAATTTAGAGCTGTCATCAGTGAAGACCTACCATTTCACTGAATTGGCCATCTCAATGTAAATAGTAAATAGAACTTTCTTTATAAATTCAAAATACCTGCTATCAACTTGGTTATCTTGCATGGGGTTACAATATCAGTCTGTAAGAACATAATGTATTAAATGTGTGGAGGTGTTTTTTCTTTTATGTCACTGAGGCAGACTATGGATGGAAAACTTCAGTGTGCAGGAGGAGAGAAAGACTGGGGGAAGCCAGAGGGAGCCACCAACCTAATCTACAAAGTAATAATAATAAACCAACTACCAGACTTAGTCCATAGAGTGGATTTTTCAAACTGCTTAACATGTTTCAAACTTCCAGGTAATAATAATTAAAAAAGGAGATTCTTTGATGCTTAATGTTTGCAGAAGAATTGGTCTTTTAATCTACTTTTTTAAAAACATACATTTTTCTTCAGAGGAGAACTGTCTGCCATTGTTTTCTCTGCCATAGGTTTGTAAAAGAAAGTAATGCTCAGAGTGCCGAAGCTCATCTGGTTGAAGCCATGTGTAGATTCTATACTTGGTCCCAGGAAGAACAGCACAATTGGCTTGCATACAGGGATCAGTGTATTTCAGCTACAATTTATCAATTCTGGGACTGAAATGAAAGGCTTTATTAAAAGATAAGGTATCTGAATAGCTCTAATTACCATTCTCAATTTAACATTTAACAAATTTAGGCTTAAATAGCTTTCTATTGGCTATGCCACAGCAGTTGTCATCTGACAGGCATGTTGTTGCTGTACAATAGCAATGACTGGATTAAAAGGATGGTACCTTTTAAATGGGGTTTCATTTTGGACCCTGAAGTTATGGACTAAGTTTTGTAAGATAGCAAGTCAGCTCTTTGAATGTGACTGTTAGTCATTTTGTGTTCAGGTAGAGTTGTTTTTTTCTTAAGTGAACAGCAGAATTTTTATATATAGTATATATTTATTGGTATTGACAGCAAAAAAAGCTTCATCAGCCTTCGAAATTCAGAAAATAAAGTAACGTATTACCTTTTTTAATGTCACAAATAATGTGTTATTGAGGTAGGTATCAAACAGAGCTTTCAGTGTCAGTCATGGTTGGCAGCAATTATGTCCATTAAGTGCCATTGCAAAACACTTTGACCATAATGACTTATGACAGAAGCATCTCCTGAGCTTTACAGAGGTAGGAAATGACAAGTTGATGAAGATGTGACACTTTCCTATTCCCTGCTCCTCCCCCCCACCCCCCACCCAAAAAAAAATACTCTGAACAATTTTTGATCCTTACATAGTAGGAATCAATGTAGCATTCTGCCAGTCTAATACTTGTCAATTAATGTAGTTAAATTATGACAGATTTTTCTCAGGAAAAAAATTAGTTGGGGTAATTGGCAGAGCAACCATTAAACATGGCAGCTGCTGGGGTTGGTCTTGTGTACAGAAAGAGAATGTCAGTATAACATATTATAAGCTCTTTTCCAGTGTAGTATGGACACAGCTTGTAGGAGGAAAAGGTACTTTTGAGTGCAGCCTGTTGTCCAGTGCAGCTAGACCTCACTCTGTTTCAGTCAAAGCTTGTAATGGCAATATCTAACTGTGCCTTCAGTAAGGACTTAGGCAGACAAAATGTTGCTCATGAATAGCATTTGCTAATATGTTAACACTTATAATGCAAACCTTTGGGAGAGCTTTCACACTCTGGAAGTTTACTAATAGCTTCTAGGTTTGTTTGCTTCTGTTAAATGTTAGAATACATTAGATGTTGCTGTAAGTGACTGAAGTTCTGAAGTACAAATTCTGGCACCACACATGTGCTACTTGTGTACACTTGTAAGAAGAAACAGATTGGACTTCATGTCCTGGTAACTAAGGTCTGTGAATTTCAGAGGCTTTTCTCTATTTATTGTTGACTCTGTCACACAGCTCTCTGCAGTAAAAGCTGTTGGCTGTTAAGTAATTGTAAAAATGTCAGGGAGATTTCTTCACAGATAGCTCTTCTTTAAATGCTTAACAGGGTTTATGTATAGTAACAACATCATTTAGGCCACCCTAAACAAAGAATAGGACAGTGCCCAACTGCAGTGAGTTTGTATTTCTTTGTGTCATTTTCCAGATTAAGTTTCAGTGCTGCAGTCCTTGCTTGCTCAAAACAAAAGATGTGCTGAGAAAGTCAAGACTCTTTGTGTTGTTCTTTTTTTCTCTGTTTTCTAATTTGTGATTCTTTTTTGTCATCTTTCCTAGGCTCTGGATTGTCTGCCAGGAGCTGTAAAAATCCAAACAGTTGTCTAGGGAGAGCTTTTCAGACTCCGTGGAGCTTTTTCTGGCATTCTTTCTTCTAAGACTGCTTCTTGATGGGCATCAGACATGATGTTTACTATTCTGGCTGCTGGAGTGGTTAACACAAACACAATGCATGTGTTTTTCAGCAGAATCACCTGATGTTAACCCTTGGGGTTTCATAAGTCTCTTGCCACTGTGATGATGACTAGTTGTGAAGGAACAGTAAAGATCAGGAATTGCATGTTTTCCTTCTGGGTAGCTCTATTCTTTCTACTCTTCTGAAGGTGCCAACAATTACATCAGGATGGTAAGGTAGATCAGTGTGTGAATGTGAGAGGATGGAATATCTTAAAAACCTAAGGTTTCTAAAGCACCTTGTCTACAGACTTGTTGCAGTCATTGAATGTTGCTGCTTATTTGCCTTTAGCATTGGGAAGACTTGTCACTGAGGTAAGTGACAAGGGTTACTTACTCTTAGGGTTTTTTTTCCCCACTTCAACCATCCACCATGTCTGAGAGCTCCACACTGATGTCAAATCATGTAAAACTTAAGGGGTCAGGAGAATAAAAAAGGCTGAACTGTTTTACTGTTTGGGGATCAACAGTTCTTTTGGAAAAGAAATACTCTACAAACAAGTCTGCATCTGAACAAAAATTTTTAGATATGTTGCTTGTTAGAAGTGCAATTTATCTTTAAAATAGAACAGGTAATTTTATTTTAATACTAGTCTGAAATGGGTTAATATAATTATGAGACCTGTTGATTCTTGAACAAGAATATGTGTGTTTGTTTTTTCAGAGTGTAGTGTGTGTATGTGTGGTGTTGTGTTTTTTTTGTTTGTTTGTTTTTCTCCAAATTCTGATATCTTGTAAACAACTTAAAGCTTTTATTAAAATTTTTGCAGAATTGAAAATCCAAGACTGTCAGATTTCATGGGCAGCTGAGTGCTGTAGGCCCCACTGCTTTTCTTCAAGGCAATAGACTTGCTGTGGTATGCTTTCCCTTACAGAAGCAAAGAGATATTTTATATACCTCAGAAAACAGGAGTTATCCTATCAGGCTTTCACCTGGTAATGTACAAATTTAACATTCTCTAAGATGTAGAGAGGCATCTATAAAATAATATTGAAATGGTGGGGTGTATACTTTTTGGCAATGACTGTATGGATTGTTATTGTAGAAGTTTGGGCTTAGGATTTTTTTCTTCTATTTATATTAATACTTTTTCATTGTAAAACCTGTTTTTTTTTTTGTATGTGTTCACATCTCTGCAAATGCTCTGCAGCTCTTCCTCAATTTGCTCTTTACCTCAGTTATTTCATTTATGCCGTCTCCTGTCTGCAGAGCCATTTTTCATCTTCCTTGTAAGCATTCATTAGCTGTGTACTGTTCACAGAGGGAGTAATCCATAGTATCTATTTATTCTGGGTGTGCAAGCCTGTATTTCATATTCTTTGGGGAGTTCAGGGCTCTAAGGGTGATGATAAATCTTTCTTGCACAGAAGTGCAGCACTTCATTAGCTCTTCAGATGTTGGAAGGAAGTTCCCCTTAAAGCATTGATTAGAAAGAAAGAACAAGGTAAAAATGGATGAAAATATAGCAGAGACCTACATACCTGGTAGTCAGGACTGAACTCTTTTCAATTAGAACTGAATTTTTCTGCATGGAATTTATAATCTGTAATATTTATCATGGCATGATGTAGCTTAAAATAAGCTTGAAAAATTCATTACTTGTTTAAATAAAAGTTATTCAAATCAATTGTTGATTATTTTCATTGTTAAAACTCATTTTTTGAAATGCTAATTGGGACACATCCCTTAATCTGCTACTGGGGATGAGGAATTGGAGAATGCTGTCAGTGTGTCTGGAAGTGGTAGAATAGGACCATACAGTTTGGGAGTAATGGAGATGATGAGCTAAAATTATGAGTAGCTACATAATGTGGCAGCATTTGCTATTCAATCTTCAACACTTGGCTCCTCAACAGTAAGTATTGCTCAGAACGTGTTCTTACATTAAATGTGAAAGGCTTCTGCTACTGATATTTGGTCTAGAAAGGGAGCTAGCTGTCTACCAAGGGGAGCTTTTGCTCACAAAATTGTTATTTTGAATCTGTTTTACTGTTTTGTCTGATGACTTAATATGCAAATAGTGAATTAAGGAACAGCTTTTCTTTTCACGTTACCTTGAACTTCTAACAGAACAGTTTTCATTAGGGCACATGGTTAGTGTTGCTTTTGTTGTTTTTATTTCTCCTTAGATCTTGGCTATGTATGAGCTATTTGTACTCCTGAATACTTAAATTTTATGATGGCCATTTGTCCTTGTTTGTGGAACTGTGTAGGGGGGTGGAAAAAAGCCCTATTACATGAGGATTTCAAAGCTTGGTTTTGTTCCAGAAAGACCTTTTCTGGAAAGGAAGACTGTGGGGACAGAAAAAGTCCTGGCTTTAGGTCCCATTTCCTTGGCACTTGCCCTGGGACTGTGGACCTTGGCAACTCTGGGAGGCTGGACAGGCATGCTGGCAGTGAAGGGAGCTCTGCTGAGTCCTGCATATTGTCTTTCAACCACCCTTTTGTTTACATCGAGGTCTTAATAGAAATGTGTGGTTTCATTTTTTTCCTAATGTCTCTTCCCAAAAGTGCGTTTGTGTGTGGGAACCTTTGGTGAAAGCTGTTGTTCAGAGTGCTTGGGTTGGCGTCCCCTGATTTGTGGGACTCCAGCAGGAGTTTTGTGTATTGATTCTGCACTGTTAGCTGTCCTGGCTTGTATAATTGAGTAACCAAACTTGGTCTGTCTCAATATCAGAATTGACTTTCTGGTTTACTTAGGACTAGGGCACAAACAGAAACTGGGATAACTGTTGCCTTGCTGTGTAACACAAGTTACGTGTTCTGGGATGGGCAGTCTACAGCAAGAGAGCAGTGTGGTTGCCTCTAGGTGAGAGTACTTATGAAACACCTTTCTTCTCCATATGTCTTCAGGAATGGATCTTGTCAGATAACATGGAAAGGTTCAAGTTAGTAATAGCTAGACTTCAGTTACAGTTTAAATGCAAAGTCAAAATACTCATGTGTTATGTGTAATGCGTTCTAGCAGCTCTTAACCCTACAAGAGGAATGCATTACCAATTTGAACTTTGTTAATTTTTAATTCTGTTCAGGACATTCAGTTCAGATACTATTGTGCTTTCAACATCTTTTGTTTGTTGTCTTATCGTTTTTTCTCAGTAAACAATCCAAAAGTTTATACTTTCTTTAATGAGGAATAATGGATGTTTTTTAAAAGTTCCTCTCCATAAAACATCTGACATGTTGAAGATGGCTGCTTTACTTCCCCTCCTCTCCCCTGCCACAGATGTGTGCACCCCATACCTAAGGGGAAAAGCACACAGACCTGATACTTCCTTATTGTTCTCTGTTTTATGCCCAGTATAGCACCTCTATTTCATGTGATAGGTACCTCAAATGAACTGCCTTACTCCCGTGACTCTGTATGGCAGATCTAAGTTGTTGATTGCTGCTGCTACATGGTATTTTGGGATTAGGGAGGAGGCTATAGTTTTGCCCTGGATTTACGAGTCTGGCCCTTACTAAGAGATAAATAGTGAAAATAGCCTTATTACAAGATTTTTTTTGTCTGGTCTTTTTTTGGGTACAGTTTTTCTGACATATAACCAAATAAAAATGTATAGTGTAGCACAGTGTGCTGGAATGGCACTTCATGCTGAAGTGAGGGATTTATAAACTTACTGGGCGTAACAGTGCAGGTTCTACTGATAGTCTGCATTGACTTCACTTTTAATAGAAATGTTATTGTTCATTTAGTGTGCAAAGTCTTAAAGAAAAGGCACTAAACTTGGCTCAGAAAAGTGTGAGAATAATTAAGGATTTTTCAGAGTAAAAGAATGATGAAATATATGAATCCAGTCCATGTTCAAGAGAACTTTAAATATGGCATGTGTTTTTAGACTTCTGCAGTGTGACTTTGCATAAGTTTTGTACCATTTTTAACAATTGCAGTATAGTTACTTAAATGCCCTGCTTCTTCCCTGATTCTGAAGAGAGTCTGACTTCTATTTTTTTTTCTTGAGAGTCCTTCAAAGGCAGAAAGACTTAAACACAACTACCTCTAAATAGAAATGGTTACCCTGTTAAAAGCTGCAAATAAAATTACAACTTATTGGAAGTTTGGGAATAAATCCTTTATAGCCTGCAGTCTAGTGGCCTTTTTAAATGGCTTCCCCTCCCCTTACTTCTATAAGTTCAGCCTTCTATATATCACTTCTGTAAGCTCAGCCTTATAAAATTAGGGCTGATGCCTTTGATTTAATAGTGCTGAAGGCTGATTGAAAGGCAGAGCAAGGACTTGCCTTCTATTTTGTTCAGATACATGTCTGCGAGATGTTGCCTTAAGAAATGCCATTGCTGGGATAACTGGGAGGTTGAGGGTGGCAGTTAGGCGGGAGCTGCCGCTCGGCAGCGAGAACATACCTAAGGTTAGACCGTGAGGATCATGTGGTGGCTTCCAGTTTCTGCTGAGTTCAGCGTGAGATAGCACATAAGGATGCCCTGTCCTGCAAAGATAAAATATTGTCAAATGGCAATTCTATCTTTCAGTTCAAACGGGATATGCAATGTTATCACCTTTCTGAAAGACTGCCCTGCCACCTCTGCTATAGGGTAATAAAGGGATACAGATCTTCTCATGTTCTGATTAGTTGTATTTGAAGAAAGAGGCACAAGTTGAATGGTAACCTTCTGTTGAAAAGGTTAGAAAGGAAAGAATAAAAATATATAGTTTTGGGTGATTCGCAGTGTGAATACAATCTTGCATCCAGAATTCTTTTTCCCTATGGTGTTTTAGACATTAGTCTGAAAAGTGTGGCATTTCTGTCCACATCCAATTGATTTATAATTCCACAATGTTTTGAATTTCAAATAATACCTGAATATTTGAAATAATACATGATGTACACAGAGCAATAGCAAGATATAGATTAACCTTATTTGTGTTACTTGCATAAAAGAGATTGAAATGGAAATCACTAGGTAGATATACCAGTTTGTGTCAATACATTGAAACTATAGTATAGTAACATTTTAAGATAGTGTTGATGCAAAAGTTTACCTTTTATACTTTGGTAACTACTTTTAACAGATTTTTAAATCATATGGAAAAAAACTCATGGTAATAAGGTATTTGAGGAAGATTGCCATAAGCATTAATAGCAAAATGCCTTTTCAATGACAATTGAAAAGGGCTTTTAAAAGCTTTTATTTCTGCTTATTAGGAATATTTTGCTACTTTACTAAAATTTCAGTTATTAATGTTTTAGGAAGAGAAGGACAAAAATAGCACTTAAGAGTATATTATGTATGTGTGGCCTCGCAGAAGGAGATGTAAAGTTTAGCTTCTTCAGGGGATGGGGAGAAGATGTTAGTAAGGAATTTGTATAGAACTATATACAATGTGCAGAATATCACAGGTTTGTTTATACAAAACTAAATAATTCAGTTGTGATATATTATATCGTGGCAGAATCAACTCAACCATTCTATGAATATGCATGCTGACTCTATGTACCCAACAGCTTTACTGGCTTCATTCTTGAGCTATGACCCTTAACTCAGATATTAAGTGTAAGATATTAAGTAATATGAAGTAGTATTGAAGCTTTTGGTTCATGAGTTTTCTCCCTTTGTGTTATTCCCTATTACTGGTGTGTAGCAAGTTGTCCTTAGCTAAGGAGGAGACATGTATGGTTGAAGTTCTGGGACTAGCCTGTTGTCCTGTTTGGCTTCATTTAGAAACCTTTACTCTGGCAGCTCTCCAGTCTCAGAAGTGGAGCCAGCAGTATTTTTCTAGGCTTAATTCCAGAAAGAGAAGTACTGCTTTTGTGTGCAGTTATGTCTATTTCAGGTAGGAGAGGAGAGAAGGGAGAGGTGTTGTGTGTGTATATAACATACTTTTAATGCAAATGTTTGGACTTGTATGTAATCTTATGTGTATTTTTAAATACACATATACATTTTCCCATCAGGAATATAATATAATGCTTTTGCTCCTTTGTGCTTCAAAGATAGACAGACACATTAAAAGACAACTTTTTGAGCTGGTCACTCATTTAGAACTTTGATGGGTGTAATTTATTTTGTAAAGAGCAGGGGGGAAAAAGGACAGAAGAAATGCCATAGTGAGGATGAGGACTTACTAAAAGGGAAGTCCTCTTAAAAAATTTAAAAGTGTTATTACATTACCCAATCTATTTGCTGTTTAACTTCATCCATCTCACTTTATCTCAAACAAAGGGATGGTTTAAAAATACTAAATATTATACAAAAGCACCTATATAAAGACAAAAATCCTGTGAAAAATTGTGCTATGGAAGACTCCTTTACATTTTTGGTGCTTGTTTTGGGAGATGTGTATGGTCTTATAAGCAGACAAGATGAGTATGGAATTCTAAAAATAGTTCTCCCTTCTCCCCCCACTAACTGTTCATCTGATATTTCTCAGCTTCTAACGGACTCAACCGGACTAATGTTAATACTTCAATGATCTCTGAGGCTTTCTCAGTTTTATTTTCTAAAAGTAATTCTGTGCTTGTAATTAGCTTGTGCATCATATCAGGATGCAACACTAGGCTTTCTTAGCTTGTAATTGCTCATCCTCTCCTCACTCCCACCTCCTCAGTTTTCACAAGTGTCCTAACATGTGCTGCAAGCTACCTCACCACTTATGTTTATGCTGGGTTTTACGTATCTGAAGTGTCTGATCGGTTCTCCTTGTGGGTAATGCTTATGATGGATGATTTGTGTCATGAGTTATTAGTGCAGTATTAGTTGTTCTTCCTCTCTCTTTGTTTTGATCTTTAGTTATATCAGCTTGCAACTTGAATTGTAACCTTTCCAATGTTCTGATAGCTCTATAAAGGACTTGTCTAAGACTAAATTATGCTTGGAGGCCACACAATACTACCAACTTCTATGATTATCAGGCTGTACTTGCTAATGTAAAAATATGGTAGGCAGCAATCGGATGTCTTGGAAGGATGTAGTGTGGCCTTATGAACTTAAAAATCTGTGAAAATGGGTTTATGGTTGGGATCTGTCCAATAATTGCTGATTAGTGTTTGCTCTGTCATTAAGAAATGCCTAGTGCATTTTTGACAGGGAATGATGCAGTAGCTCTCTCCAGATAGTGGGTTGTTATATGAAGGAGAGCAGCTTAATGTTTCAGAAGAATTGATCCAAGCTCCTGTCTTTTCTAAGTTTAAGTGCGATAACTTGGAGAACTCACTGTTTATATCTGCTTTCTGGAGACGACTGTGTATCTGTTAGTGGCCATGCATTTTTCATTATGCCCGCTCATTGATGTCTAGAAGACATCTGGTGCAGAAGGTGCCCTTCTAGAGGGCACCTTTACAAAGGTTTGTCTGTGAATGGAGCATGTACCCTTGCATACAGCTATTCAAAGTAAGATGAATACATGTTTTTGGATTGTTCACCATTATTGGAAATAAACTGTTATCTGGTAATAGTTACTGATATTTCTTAAGTATGCAGGTGCTAATTCTACTTCAAATTTATTAATATTAATTATAAACATTTTCCACTGAGTAATGGATGAGTATTTAAGAGTGCTTCTCTTTCCTTGTTGACCCTGTCCATAGTGAAGTTGAAGCTAAGAATTAAATTTAGACATATTTGTGCTGTGAAGCTGAGTGTGATGCTTCTGCTGAGCATGATGCTTCTGCTAAAGCGCCTAAAGCTGGTATGAATAATTTGGAAGGTAAGTTGAATCTATTTTCCTTGTGCTTCCCTTTTCTTAATGCCTCTGTGTTCATTTTATTTTCCAGTTACTAGAGATGATATTTTCTTTCTTAGCACACTCTTCTGGAAGAGCCTCTTTCC
>JAUBNY010001020.1:2657965-2669582 GCA_032275445.1 Crypturellus soui
CTCTCCTATTTCCTTTCATGTTGAGTAAATTAGCATTAATACTAGGCCAACATTGTGTAGATAGGTTATGACACAGAAACTAGTGTATTTGAAAGATGAATAGCTATAAAAATCAGTCCTGTCAGTGAAGAGAATAAAATAATTGATTTGAATGTTGACACCACAGATTTTAAAACAATGAAAGGGACTGTTCTGTAAACTGCAATAATCACACCTTTTGGGGAGGGGGTGGGGTGTAAGGTATGAAAATGAGCATAAAAACTTCCTGATATTTTACAGCAACCTTGGCATGCACATCATATTGATTAAATGAGGACATCTTTTGTACTACTGTGTTTTCCCTTTTTTTTATTTTTTTTTTTATTTTCTCACTTTGTAGATGTAATTGGTGGTGGTAGCACTTGCAGCATGAGGAGAGTTTTGTGTGGCTACCAAATACATAGAAAGTAATTTTTTTGGAGTAAGAATTGTTTAGGTTTGCATTCTTCCTTAGCTTTATATGTATGTGCTATGTATGTATATATGTATATGCTATGATGTATATATTTCTCCTATTAAAAAGTTATTTTAGGTCTTCAAGTACTCAGAATAAAAAATACTTAAGGATTTTTTTTTCTTTTTTCTCTCTCTCAAATGATGAAAATGTGAGGAAATGTTCTTCACCAAGACGTTAATCTTTGAAATGGCTACTTAGTTAACATTTTTATTCCTTCACTGTGAAGTTTGCTCCACAGTGAAGGAATATTCATAGTAATAGTAATTCATGTGAGATGGCTTAATCCTACTCCTATGGAAAGTGAGCAAATCCCTACATTTCTATTGCAAGATTTCAAACATGACTGTTTTTAAAGCAGGGACTTAAATCAATGCTGCTTTACAAATTATGAATGTAATAAAAAGACTGTTGTGATTGTACTCTAAATATTTGCCATTACCACTACTATTCCACTGTGAAAGATCAGAGGTGGAAGAAAAGATGCTGCTGCAGAAGTGTGTTTCTGTTATTAAATGTATTCTTTCAAGATGTGTGCTTGTTGAAGTACCAAGACTAGAAAGTCATTGCTTTGAGAAAGCCTGAAGAAAACACCTAATTTGGATATTTTAGCTTGCTTTGTTAGTCGAGGTGAGATGAATGGATAAAGGATATGAATAGAGAAGGCATTTGGCACGTCTCTCTGTGAGCCTTTCAAATGCCTGAGTGTACGTGCATGTGTGTGCCCTGCATTTTCTAGGAATGTTTGGTATCACATCTGACCTGAAGTAATGGTCTTGATCTGTACACCTTACAATTACTCATCCTCTAAAATAGTTGTTATTGTATCTAGAAGTTTTATTTTACTTATTTATTTTTATTACCATGAAAGTAGTAGTTATTACTTTTATGGTATACCTGCATATGGCTTTAACTTTGTAAAACCTCTTCAATATCAACTTTAATACAGGAAAGTAAACAAATCCTGAAAATATTTTTTTCAGTGATTCATCAAGCCAGGAAGATTTGAAAAGTGTACAGATAGAAATCAACTTCTTTGTTTTGACTTGTATCCTGATGCTTCTTGTGTGTCAAATTTGGCTGTAATTTGTATTTATCCTTAATATGACATGACATTCAGAATTTGGGGGATCAGTAAATGCTATAGTCAGTGTAATTTAAAGTCATGTTTTTTAATGTTTGTGTGCTCTTAGTAAGTAATACTAATCTTTGAAATAGTTTTAAAAAAAGTCTAATTTTCTGTGTAAATTTTCTGTGTCTAAACTAATCTTCGACACCCACCTGGCTGTGACTCTATGTCACGTGCTCTAGATGTCCTTGCTTGAGCAGGAGGGTTGGACTAGATGATCTCCAGAGGTCCCTTCCAACCTCAACCATTCTGTGATTCTGAGGATTTAGTTTAGAAGATAAAATATCTAACAAGCATGAGTAATCCGTAAATGAAGGTAATGCTTCTGTGAAGGCAAAATCTTAAAATTTTTCCAAGTCTGGATCCTGACCATGCATTTAGCTGTTTTTTGTTTTGTTTTGTTTTGTTTTTCCTCTCCCTATAAAGTAGTAACAAGACACGGAACATCATTTCTGCTTTGTTTTATAAGACCTTCTGTGACAAATGACATTTTTCTGTGGCCAGATGTATTTCATCTCCTGAGACGAGATTTGAGAATAGTTCAGAGCAGAAGTAATTGATCCGTTTCAGAAGCTTGTGTTTTTTTCTGTGAACTTTGAATAAACTGTAGTTCTGTGATCACTTCATGAGATGAATTTTTAAAGATTAACACTGAACAGGTTTCAGAATATAACTTAAATGATTATGGAGAACATTGGCTCTTAAATCTTTTAGATTTTTGCAAGCGTGATGCAAGTGTAATACTTGAGCTACTTTGCTATATATCACAAATAGGGTTGTGGAAAACGGGCCAACTATTGTGACCAAATGTATGAAATTCTGCAATAATTGTTCCAAACTTAAAAGTCGTTCTCTCCCTCAATTATTATTGCAGTGTTTTATATCTTTATCAACAATTTGCGTAGTATGATGGAGAGCCTTATTCCTTCTTCCTCCAGCCTTTTATCCATCAAAAGAAATTCTGTTTCTCTTGACCACATAGACTTGACCACTGGCAGCGCAAGTTGAGAGAGAAGAGCTTTTTAGGGTAATAAGCATGACCATTTGTCATATTAAATATAGTGATCTCTTTATGTGCATTTCTTTAAACTTTGAATTCATCATTGAAAGACAAAAATTAAAACAATGGATGATGTACATTTAACATTCCTATAACAAGACCAATCTTACTTGTGCTGTACTTGCAAAGTGATTTCTAAAAGACTTTGTATATGTCATTGTCTTTTGAAGGTCCATTTTCACCCCCTGCCCTCATCCAGTTAACCACTCTCACCTTTAATTTGTTCACAAGACTGATAGGCTGGTTGGTCTATTGCTATGGAGAAGTCAGAGAGAAAGAGTAATAGATGACCAGCTCGTGTGGTGTGCCGAGTTAAGGGTATCTAAGCCTTTCTGCTGTTCACACACTGCAGTTCTCATCAGTGATCTGCTGTTCTGTTACTAAAAGTATCATTTCCTTCCTCCAGCTTTCAAAGATTTGTATGAAAAACCTTTATCATGTATATTATAATACATATACACTTATATATAAATGTTTTTGTATATCTATACACACGCTTATTTTAAGTTTGTCAAATTTTCATTACTTGGGTTGGTTAGTTTTAGATGTTGCAACAGACATGTCTGCATGTAGCCTTTAGAAGAAGGTTTTTGGGCAAGCTGCAGTAGAACTGTTTAAAGGTAATATATGAATGATACAGCAATTTTGAAGCAACTTAAGAGAGATATTGCAAGGTGCAAATGGCATTATGGTCTTATAATGCAATTGATGTATTTTAAATAAAGAATAAAAAATGAAAAACATTTGTTCAAGGAAAACCCTTCAATAATGGAGTAATTTTGCCTTTACCAGCTGCTGGTAAATTTTCAGGCCATTTTAGCGACTTGTTCTGTGTTTGTGTATTTAACCTTGATTTTATTTAAATAAATAGCTTTGTTATTGCCCCTTGTTTAAAATTTCAGTCCACCAATTGAGTGTGCATGGATGTATATAAGAAAAATACTTAACATTTGAAAATCTGATGAAATGTTTTCCAGCAAGCACTATGAATGAAACTGATTTTCAGGGTGAAGGATGTTTATAGTACCTTTTTTGAGGTATGTACCTACTAGCAACTTTTAAAGGAACATTGCAGGTGGGTAGGCAAAGGTTTTCTAAGTATGTTTGATATTGTACATCCTCAGGGCCTTTTTTGACTCTCAGTTTTTAATAAAACTGTTGGGAGATTAGCTTTAGAAGGAATTATAATGCTGTAATATTTAATTATAATTAATCCTGTTTCAATATGGTTGACCATTAAATAGTCAATTTTAACCTCATAATTTGAAGGCCATTTCTGAAACAGAAACTTGACACTTCAAACAGTGACTTTTTTATCCAAACTGTTTGGTAATTTACTATTCTTTGTTTTTCCTTTGTACTTATTATATCTAATTTAAAGAAAGAAACAAAATAAGATCCTAACTTCCATCTAGGATAAATAAACTTTTCAATGGAATTGTGAGGTTCTAGCCATGCGTCATCACATAGCAGGTCACATTTTAGGGAGGATAGTTGATCCTCCTAATTTATCCTGTGCACCTTATGCACTTCAGAATTCATGGAATTCCTTGGGGAAATGGGGACAAATCTGTCAACAAACTCCAAGCTATTAAGATTTTATGTTAGACACTTAAGGCAGTTCTGGTCCTACAAGGAGAAAGTAAATACCACCAAGTAAGTACTAGATAAGTGGTAGGAAGTGGTAATTTCCAGGAAGTGGTAATTTTTTTCAAATATGTGTGGTGTCAGGGGACTGTATATGTTCTTGCTGATGGGTTTTTCTAGAGAGTGGCTAAGAAAATGCTTTCTGCAAATGTTAAGCTATTCTTTTCATTTTTGCTATGATGTATTGGAAACTTTTCAGTGTCCTGAGATAATGTATTAAAATCAGCTGCAGTGGATCTATTGGACCTATGCAATTTTCCCTCTGAGGCCTATATCCAATTAAAGCAGTCTGAGGAAACTGCTAGTGAAAGTGTGTGAAATTTGTCCTTTTGTGTACTAATACTGTGATTTGTTGGCTGTCAATCCAAGCATTGGATTAGCATGAGATTTGAAGTACAAATTGTTCCCCTGCAGTAGGGGAAATAGAGTTATATGAAGATTGTAACTTTGCAGTCATGGAGAAATTATATGGTTTATGTGTTTGATATTTTTCTGTCATTTCTATAAAGAATAGTGGAGTAGATATTGTAGTCCAAAGATGCAACATTACACTCCATCTCATTTAACATGTTTTTATGTTTTTATGTTTGCCAGTTTTAAATACAAGACAGGTACTTAAACTTTACCCCCCCCCCCTCCAAAATACCCCCTCTAATACGTCCTCTGAAAAAGCACTATTTATTTTCTTTGAAAGGTATTCTCTGTTTTATAAACGGTTGAAGAACATTGAGGAAAATGAAGGAGGCCTTGACAAATTTTCAAAAAGTTACAAAACCTTTGGAGTTAACCAGTTTGTGGATGGTGGAGTGTACTGCAAAGAGTGGGCACCAGGAGCTGAAGCAGTATTTCTCACAGGTGACTTCAGTAAGTATTTTCAAGTGCATTTTTTCTCTTCTACAATATATCTTAGATCAATATCCTCTTCACTTAAAGTCAATTTCATAACTGGCAAAGTTCTGACAGTAGAAGACTGTGTCATAGGGGTAACTGTGATAGCAGCTAGTAATTTAAACTGATTGCTTTTAGCTCAGCATTGCACTAGACACCTGTCTTTGTATTGCAAGATACACCCATAATACTGACCATACTACACACACTAAGAGGTGACCTTTTCAAAAGGGTCTAGTCTGATTGCACTGCCACTTCAGACTTAATGTGTCTAAACTACCTGAGGTTCTTCCTACAGCTCTACAGTCAGTCTTCTATAAAACACTATGAGGAAGAAAACAATAAGTATTTGACACATCTTCCCTGGTCTGTGACCTAGCAGTAGTGTTGTCAAGGACCAAAACCCCTTGGGGTTCCTTCTAACCAGGACTGTAAATGAATGAAGTCCCACTGAAAGGTGATAGCCAAAAATCAGAGATGAGAATACCCAAGAAAGCAGGTGGTGGTCTGTGTGAAGGGAGGGAGGAGGAATGGTGTTAGCAGAAGAGGGAGGAACTGTGCTGCTTTCTTGGAGCACAAGGAAGACATTGCCTTACTTATTAGAACTTGAGAGGAAAATGGGAATTTTTGGTCATTCACAATGTTTACAATGCCCAGAAGTTGTTTTCTGGAAACTCTTAAAAACAATTCATATAGACTTATATTTTTGAGTTCTCTAATACCAACTTTCTTTCCTATCTTTATTTTCTGGACCTTATCCCCACGTCAGGAATTAGGTGTTATTCCATCATGATTCTGTGAATTTTGTCACTGTCTTACTGGACCAGGATTCAACTTGTGAAATACTGGGGAACTTTGTTCATTTATCTATGTATAAAAATTGTGCTGTGTTATTTTTCCATCTTTTTGTTTTGTTGAAATACTAAGCTGGTAAATGCTTTGGGGAAAAGAATATTTAAAGTTAGATACTTTCCAGACTTGAGGCAGTCGACAACTTTTTCTTAGAAGGCAGTATTGCTGAGTTTTCCTTCTTCCTTATTTTTGTATGAACAAACTATTAAAAGGGCAAATTCAGCATTTGCAGAAGAAATGCTTATGAACTTGGAGCTTTCAAGTGCTTATATAAGTGGTAAGACTTTTTACATATACCATTCACTATAGTGAATCTGTTGGTTCTTTTTAAAGTACTACCTTTTGTAAAAATCTGTGTAATAATGAAGAAATAAATGGATTGCCCTGACAGTTTTATTCTACCTATTGTTAAGATTCCCTTTTTTCAGAGGGGCTTTCCAGCACTCTTTAGTACTGTTTTCTACAATCCCAAGATCAGTATGCTTAAAAACTAATAAGTGAAAGAACACATTGAATAGTAACATTGTAGTTTTTGGCTTCCAAGTACCAGAATTGTAAATCGATACAATCTATTTTAACTCTTGGTATTTTTTTTTTTTTTGAGAACTTGAGGGGTGTGCCTGGGCTCATTCCTTTCTGTGATAATCTAAATATTTAACTAGGCAATTCGCTTCTCTCTCCCTCCTCTCCCTCCTCTCCCTCCTCTCCCTCCTCTCCCTCTTTTTCTTCTCCCCACCCCCCACCCTTGCTCCCAAAAACCTCTTGAAAGATCTCTTTAGAAAATTATTTTTAAATGCAGCGGACAAAACTGAAAAGTTAGTGCAGCACTATTTTCAGCTATGGTCGTGTTTGATACGGTTACCCTAATAGATCTCAGGCTAGCTTTCCTTGAAATGCTACTTGTCTTTCTGTTGGAATTGATGGTGCTGAAGTAGGTTGGAATTGTGCTTGAATTTTAAAATGGGAATTGGATCTATCCTCTGATTCCAAAAGTGACTAATAAATCATCAGTATCTACTGAGAGACTAGTACTGCTATTTATCTGAACTGATTTCAAGACAACTAGATGGAGGATATTTTTAGTAGCTAAATTTTACGTGTATGAACACAGAAAATATTACTTCATCCCCCCAACTCCTCCCTCTAATTCCTCACCTCCTCTCCACCCCATCAGTTACATTTTAGGGTTCTTCTATGTGATGAGTATAATATTCTCTGCAGTAAATTACTCAGCAAGGTCCAAGAATAGAAGACATTTTTTTAAATATGTATTTTAATAAATGGCCTTTTTAAAAAATGCCTAAAACTTCATAAGGAGGACATAACTTGCAATTTGACCTTTTATTTTTTGCAGGGGAGTACACAGGTAATAGAATGCAATAGTTAAAAGCTGGACTTATTTTCCAAAAACTACCTCTCGTTTTAAAATATTTCATGTATCACATAATATGAAGCAGAAATTTGGAACAAATATCTT
Source organism: Crypturellus soui (assembly GCA_032275445.1). Classification (NCBI taxonomy): domain Eukaryota; kingdom Metazoa; phylum Chordata; class Aves; order Tinamiformes; family Tinamidae; genus Crypturellus; species Crypturellus soui. The sequence continues at coordinate 2,665,512 of JAUBNY010001020.1, forward strand.
AGAATAGTTCTATCTAGACACTAATGAAATGTGACAGTAAGAAGTCAAAAGACTAAAAAGAATTTCTTTAATGTGAAAAAAATACATTTATATATCATACTCATCATCAGTTACAGTAAAGTATTCATTCCCAAGGGGGAGGATAATAGACTCGGAAAGCCTAGAGGAATGGAAGATTGTCATTCAATTCAGATGAGCTTTAATAACGTTCTGATGAGAAATTGGGTTCCAAAACCTTAAGATTTGGAATTAAATTGCTGTAGATATGTTTAATTAAAACTGAATCCTTTTAACCTTTCTTTAAGTTTTCAAGCAGGTTAAAATCTCTAAATAATTTTATGACTATTTTGTGTTTCAACTAAGTATCAAGACTACATTTGTTTATTTTTTTGAAAAAGTTAACTTTATAAAGAGAATCGTATCTGAATCACTGCATGTTATACAAAAAAAAACCATGAAACTTAAAGGACATCAACTTTTCCATTTTTAAACTGAAATATAATAGCATAATCCCAGAAATATTATTTCATACTTTATTTTTAACTTCTTTTGTGCAAAGCTGGCTAGAAGCTTTACTTATAGTGGCTTACTTAATCTGGCATTATCTGTGAGGCAAAAGCTACTCTACCAAGCAAGACACTCCTCTTTTAGATTTTCAGTTTGCTTGCAAGATGCAAAATATTAATGCTATTTAATTTGGTAAGGTAATGACATTTGAGGATTAAAAACTAATAAAAATGATAATGACAGGCACAAATGGTAATATAAAGAACTTAAGTTTCTTTCAGAATTTATAATTGAGAGTAGTTCATAATAATTGATCAACATTTGTAATTTGTTTATGCAATTATATACATGTAAGGCCTAAGTCCTAACTTTTTTTCATTTTTTTTTCTTCTTTTTAGATTTATCATAGAGGACAAAATAAAAAAGTTACCAAGATATTTGGTGCCATTTATGTTATTTTAGATCATTGTTTTGAGACATTTGTAATGGATGAGATGACTTCCATCAACAGGATAATTCTAAGTATCACTGTACCCTCTGGAAAAAGCCTAAAATCCAGTGATAGGGCATGTGATCTTTATTTGTTTTGTTAAAGTAAAAAAAGCATCTTCAAGAAAACCTCAATACTTCAAGAATTCTTTTTGTCTCCTTTTTCTAATACCTAACTGGAAAGAAAAGGATTTTATATCTTTTGGTGTTCTGGTACTTTGTTTTATTCTCAATCTAAAAAGAACTTAAAGTATTAAATGAACATCTGAAAACATTAAGATATGTCAATTAGTACTTTTAGCAACTCAGTAAATCAAGTGAATGAGGCAATTAGTCAGCTGAATTTCTGATACTAGAGGCAGTATCAACATTATAGCTACCTTAAAAGCTCTCAGTGATAACTCACTGAATATTTTATTCGCTTATTTTATTGCTTAGGAACTAAGTGACTACTAGCAATTTATTGCTATTTTAGAATCAATTATTTCAAAAAATAAAAAAAAAAAGCCTCAGTTCATCTGAAAGGTAGAGTAAGTTGTATCTGCTAAAACTATAGCTATATGCTGTAGCTATGTTAGTCATGTTTATGGCTTGTTTTAGTCCACTCTTTTTCTCTTCAGGGTGAAGAAAGAGGAACTTACGCCTCGAGACTTAGATAGCTGATATATATATATCTATATATATTTCTATATTGGATTCTTTTGTTTTCAGACTTAAATCTTACCTACATGCAGTCTAAAGAAAATGATACTGAATTTCTCATTCTTTTTGTCAAAGCTTTGTGAAATACCTAAGTTTCATGAGTAAAGATAACTAGTGCTATAATTCTGTAGTTGCAGACTACTGAAGGCAGTGGACTGAAGAGTAAGCTGCTATTAATATCCAGGGAAGCATCAAATATGAGGAGTAATGACATTTGCTTTTATGTCAGTATTTGAGCTTTCTCTGTTAAATCACTTCTTAAACAGATTATGTTAATGATCCTGCTGTCTGTTGGAAATCTTACCGTGTAGAAAGAGGAAGAACTAATTGGCCACTAAGTATAACCTGTACAGTCCACAGTCAATCTCTCTCTCCATTTATGTTTTGTGACTGTCTTCTGATTTCATATTCAATTCAGGTGGATTTTGATGCCCTTTTCCTGGTCTGGCCTGAAATTTGATATATTTTCCTCAAGGAAAGAAGCTGTATGAATGCTTGTTACGTTCTGTATTCTGAAAACTAAGCAGTAAAACTGAGGAAAGTCTGAACTTTTGTAGGAGACCTTTCTATTTTAAGATATTTTAACTGTGTATATCTCTACCTAATTCAAGGCATTATTTTCTATTACATCCTTTATCAATTTTCTACTGGGGCATGAGAAGTGTTGTTTTTAAGTAAGATGGGTTTGGGATTAATGTCATTTAGTCAAGAACCAGAGACACCAAATAGTGGAAGATTGGGGCTGAGAAGAGGGAAAATCAACAGGAGCACATGCTAATACTGGTGGGTAAAGGCCGAGGCATATGCAATGTGGTCAGAAGTGATTAAGCTGCCTGTGGGACTCGGCTTGAGTCCTTGGTTCAGTTGGTGTACTGTAATCAAGAGCTGCAACTCAGTTAGGAAAATTTCTGTGGAAACCATTGAAGAAGATGAGACGCCTGTAAAACTTACCATAAAGGGGAGAAGGGAACAGAGGATGAAAGGCTGTAGTAGTATTTTCTCTACGGAGAGAACGAGCTTTGACAGTCATAAAATTTTACAGGCAATGTCTATATCTTGCATCCTTTTAAGTTGTTTGTTTTTCAATTTAGTTTCTTCTGTTTTCCCATATTACCCGAAGTTTTCAACTTCTGACATTTTAGCTGCTCGTAATTAAGTAAATAAACTCCTTAGTACATTTGCATATTTGTCTACTTGTTTGTGGTATGTTTGTGTGGTTTTTGTTGTTGTTTTGTTTTTTTTCTCTTGTCGCTTTTGTTTAAAAGGTACAGAGCTACTATTCGGAGGCGCTCTTTCTGGGCATTGAACATATGGTGAGAACCATATGTTGATGATAGAAGTTTAGGTACCACTTCTGATGTTAGCGTGCAGAGCATATGCTTCAAGTAAAGGTTCTGCTTTTGATTAAAAAAAATAAAAAAAAAAAAGTGCAATTGTCCAGATCCAAGCATAAGTTCTTCCAAATGCCTTCTGTTCCCTGGATTTGGAGTACTCCTTGATCTTCATTCATTTAGTTTTAACTTTATCGACGGCACTTGGATTACACAAAGATATTCTAAAACAACATGTAATTTGTATGGTTTGTGCATAACGCTCCTCTACTTTTTACCTACAACTCAATTTTTATACCTTTAAGTACTCTCAGTACTTTGAGAGCCTTCAGGGGCTCCTTCTTTAGGGAACCCTCTGTGTTTCTTTTTCTGGTATCTGAGAGATTTGAGCCATTCGTAACTTACAGTGCCCTGCTATGTCTTCCTTTTTTCAGTCCTAAGTCCTATTTTTTCTAACCATTCCCTCAAGTAAAATGGTTTAGAAAAATGTTTTGCAGCTTGGGCCATACTCGTAAGGACTTATTACTGTTGTTACTGCCACAGTAACGTGTTTTGTGTTGGCAAGCCTCAGTAGACCTGCAATTTTTTCATTATTCTTTATTGAAACTTTAGACTAAAATGAATGTGCAAACCTCTCCTCATCCTACTTATAATACAAACTATTTTGCTGTTAATCAAGCAACAATTTATTAAACATGTCTTTCTAATTTGAGTAATTTCTTCCTGTACTATCCAAATAGTCTAATAATGACAATGTTGCTGTAATACTGACTTAATTGTATTTCAGTTTCTGAGTATTTTATTATAAAAACAAAAATGCATTTTTTTGGACTTTGAAATTAATCTTCACTGTAAAATGAATAGGTTCTAGAATATTTGTTTTATGTGCTTATATCTTCTTGTCACATTGTCTAATCTGTGTTTGCACCTTTCAGTTTTGTTCCTTAAAGATTGTCATCTCTCTGGCTTTAACAGCCATGTAAGAACAACAGCAACTTTCTTTGAAAGCAGCCTAATTCCCTGCAGCTCGAGTCGTCCATTT
>JAUBNY010001020.1:2669682-2687218 GCA_032275445.1 Crypturellus soui
GCTTTAACAGCCATGTAAGAACAACAGCAACTTTCTTTGAAAGCAGCCTAATTCCCTGCAGCTCGAGTCGTCCATTTATTCTTAGTGAATATTATCTGTCTTGCTTCACACAGATCACAGTTTTGATTAACGATACTTATTGAGTCATACGTATGCAGATGAATATAGGTAACTACTGTCCTGAGTCATACGTATGCAGATGAATATAGGTAACTACTGTCCTGAAGTAGTTACCTAGTAGTTTCGCATTGCAGCAAGACCGTCCTCTGCTGCCGTGTGGATGTGGTCTGCTGGTGCTGTTCCTTAGCTGCCTTACCTCTTTGCTGAATGAAACCCCTGGAGGTCATTTAGCCCAGCTTTGTGCTTGGAGGGAGGGTGCTGCCAAGCAGGTAAGCCGCCTGCTGAAGAACACGCAGTGAAAGGCTAGCCGGGCTTTCTCACTCTGGGCAAAGTGCTTATGTTACTGGGCTTATAAATGTGAGGTTTATCAAGTGTTAACAGTGTGATTAGTTTGAATTAGACTCTGCACTAAAATAATTGAGAAGAAATGAGAACACTAATAAATTAAACAGAACTGGTCAATGCAAATTCAGACCATACAGGAATAGCTGATTGAAAAAAAAAAAAAAGTCTGGTAATAGGTGATTTATAGTGTAATATTCTTTGAGAGTGAAACCGAGAGAGTTCTTTTGATCGTTGTACTAAATAAATTTGTAATTCATTAGGTGTTTCTATTCCTTTCTAAAACTGTTTTCCCTTCAGTAGGACAAAGGTGAAACATGTAGCTTTAAAACAGAGACTGTAGAATCAGAGATACTGTTTTGTTCTTATCTGGCATTTTTTTCTCCTCATTATGTGGTGAATCAGTATTTGAAGGTCTTGTGGCACATATGCTCTGTATTCGTAATAGACATCTATATACTTTCCCCCATGTAAAGCAGAACAAATCCCAGTATTTTTACAGTGAAATGTGAAATAATCTGTTAAATGTTACTCTTGAAGTCTTTGGCTAAGCTTTCAAATGATTGATAATGAAAATTTTTGTCCGTGCATCTCTACCGTTTGAAGGTCATGACTTCGTATTAGAAGTAATAACGTCTTTTTGCCCTAAGTTTTCTTAGGTTTTCCCTAAGAACAAACCAGCAAAAACTATAAGTCTGGCTATGCAGAATTGGGGTTTTAATCAAAATTGCTACTGCCACTAAAAATGGTGTTCGTGCTTCGATGGCATGTCCACTTCACAGTTTTATTGAATTGCTTCTGACCTGGACTACCTTTAAGTAACAATACTGTTTGTTTTATACTAGCTTAGTCTGTCCATGAAACTAGAGTATAGGGTGTGAACATATAGTTTATCAGCTATCTCTATGCATTATACCTACTGTAAATGTGAGGTCACTGAAAGCTATTTTTTTCGTTAAAATCTAAACCACTTTGTTTACTGTAGCAGAGTATGCATATGGGTTGGCTTGAAGGAAATGTCATGCAATTTGATTTTCTCAGAGTTGACTGGTTTCTTATTACCTTAGAATTTCATATTTCCTTGAGTTTATGTGGGTTAGAAAAGTTTCAAGGCAAACAAAGAAGAGATTAATTTGGATTACCACTTTCTTCTAGTCCAGAAACAATTGCCATCCAAATCTATTCATCAGAATATTTATGTTAACATTGAACAGTTAATACTAATATCTACAAATACAGATTATTCTTGGCAGTTGTGATTATGATTATATGATTAGACATGTTGTAGTTCCTACTGTTGTACGCTTAGAACACCTGGTGGATCAAAAAGATACGACATATCTTGAATTGTGGAATATGTTTGGTTCAGCAACTTTTTTTCTTTTTCTTTTTTTATTTTTTTTTTTTTTTTTTTTTTTTTTAGCTAAGAGGAAAGAGCCTTCTTTTAATATTTACTTGGTGTGACTGTCCCCTGCTTTCCAGCTGTGTCAGTGTTGTCTGGTACTGCGGTGGTTTTACAGCCATTGCTACAAAGTTTATTTTGAGTCTGTACTCTCCTTTCTTACTCTGTGCAGTTAATGAATGTTGTATTAATAGGATGCTAACTTTTTACTTAAAAAAAAGTGTACTCATATATGTGTGTATGGATATTTTAAATCTGCAGTGATGTCTGTAACCCTGTCTAAAAATAGTTTGCTCATGCAGTTTGAGGTTTTTTTTTTTTCAGTTGCATTTTGTCCAAATGCATCTCATAATTATTAGGGATTAATAAGATTTTTTTTTTCTGTAGTTTTATAACAAATTTTTCTGATACTTTTTTTTTCCTCCCTTATTTTTTATCTTCTTTTTGAAGAAGGAGCAAAAGTGGAAAGAGGAAAGAGGAGATTGTTATGGCTTTGATCTAACCAACTTGATTGAGGATGAATTGAAAGAGTTTTTTGTTTTGTTTTGGATTTGGAGAATAGTTTTGGAGCACAGAATTGGACAGTAGTTTCTTAGTGAACATAATACACAGTTTATTAAACGGTGTTTTAAACGTGTACAATAGTATCATCTGTAAGAGTATTTACTGTCGTAAGTCTTCTGGAAAAGAATAAAAATACTGATATCTTTTGAATTTTAATCACACATGTATTTTAATAATAACAATTAATGCCATTTCTTTTATTGCAGATGGCTGGAATGCATTCTCTCATCCATATAAGAAAGCAGAGTATGGCAAATGGGAGTTGTTTATCCCTCCTGGTGAAGATGGTTTCCCTCCTGTGCCCCATGGATCAAAGCTAAAGGTACTAGAAGTACCTTCTCTTCCAAATTATTGTGGACATTCTTATTTATTTTTCTCATTTTTTTCTTAAATAATTTTCTTAAATAATTTTCTTAATAATTTTAAGTTTATTTTTATAACTGTGTTTATAGAAAGAAAGATTTCAATAATTTATCAAGCTGTGCAAGTGACTCCAATAAGTGAAATATTAACATCAAGCTTTTTCGTGATGCTCAAGAACAGATAAATGTGACTGAAAACTGGATATAGTCTTGTATCATGTTACAAGCTGAAAGCAGTATTTACAGGCAGATTATACTATGGAAATAATAAGATTTAAGTATCATGTATGTGAAGACTTCTTGTATTTGACACAACTACTCAAATTTAAGATTCTATTTGAATGCAGATATGTTTATACTTTGTGTTGATGTACTTTAACCACTGTTCTTCAAGGGTTTTTGAGTTGTTTTAAAATTTCTGTCAAACATCAAGGAAGTAAAAGGAGATTGAGCAGTTGGTTTAGATGTTAGTAGGTTAAACTAAACGAAGAAACAGAGAAAGAAACTTGTTTTAGTTTTAAGCATATTACAAATTGTTTCATGAGTATCCATGAGTATAAAGCCTCTTTCTTCCACAACTTAAAGGAGATTTATTTGAGCTGCCAGATACTACAGTTATGCCTAATGCAGATATATACACTAACTACTCTACTAGTAGAATTGATATTTCTAGGTTGTTGAGATACATTATTGAGAATTGGGCTTATTGTAGTCAGAGCTTCAGGTCCAGTAGGCAGAAATGAGAAACTAGAAAAGTAAATGTACTGAAGGTTAGGAAAATAAATTAAAAAAAAAGGAACACTTTTAATAAAGTTGTTGTGCTTTCATGGCTCCTATTAAAGAAACTAATAATTAAAAAAAAACCCAAACATTCTTTTGTGCTGAAAATCAGAGCTTAGGAAAACAAGGAATCTTTTGAAACATTCATAAATATTCAGTGGAAATGAATACTCAAAGTGGATTTGTTTTCTTATTTCTCCTTGGAGGCCTGTCTTTCGTTGCAACTCTATAAAACTTGTTCTAAGTAAAGATATATATAGTTTTCCTGAGACACAAAGTTCATGTGATCACCAAGCACATCCATGAAGCTGGACAGTTATTATCTGTGCTGATGAGATTGATTGTATTTTAGTACCTATATTCCTGTTTGTTTTTGTGCAGAGATTTAGAAACTTGATTAACAAATAATCATGGTGGATAATTGTAATAATTGATTAAAGAGATGAACAAAAAGGACTCGCTTATATTGAACTCCTTCCAGCCTCACCTGCCACTTTGCTAGCAGTCTTTCACAATGCTGTGTGTTTTGTTACTTGATGCCTCTGTAACTTAGCATAACAAACTATCTTCTTTTAATACTATATTCCATAGTATTAAAAAACTATGTTCTTTTAATATACTTAAAATTACAACTAAAGTAAAATAAGTTAAATAATTCTAAAATGGTTCGTCTATCACAAAACTCTAAATAAGGTTAGTGTATTTAATACAATAAAAACATACTTAATCTTCATCTTAATACTTCATGAAGAACCTGAGAAGTTGGATGCGAACAGAATTTGCTATGCAGATCAATGATCTATTTCAGTAGATAAGCACTGTTGTCACAATTATAATTTTTAAAGTTTATTTTTTGCCAATATAGTTCATAAACATTTAAGTTGAACTAGTCAACTCTAGACACTTTAGTGACTTGATTGGTAAGAAGAAAAAGAAGGCACCTCAAGAAGGTCCTTATCATTAGCTTCTGTCTTCAATATTTTCACGTTCTGTTATACAAAGGCAAATGCTGAGTTCTGAAATAGTGACAAGGCCACTTCTTTTAAATAAATATTTTCTAAGGCAGAATGGAGAATGCATGGAGTGTAGATAGTGACACTAATTTAGATGAGGTCACAAAATATTTTCATAGGAAAATGAGTGAGGAACAGAAGTCACAAACTTTTATCTCCTTTTTGATAGCAGTCGACTGTAGAGTCTACTGTAGCTTTTCAGACAGTCTTCTCATAACTAAGCATAGGCATGGAAAAAGGTGGGTAATTAAAAACACCATTATTTTAGATATTTTGAGACATTTCTGTGTCAAGGAATGAATGCTTCTAACACAGTTGAGGCAGATTCCCTTGTGAATCATGATATTCATTTAGAAAATAAAATGACCTGATGGAAAAAGACTCCCCCCGCCTCCTTTGGCAATACCAAGCTGAGGATTAGTGAAGAGCTTAGTCATTTGGTGAACAAATAGAGTTTTGTTACTTCTGATGGAAATGTCATAAGTGAAGCACAGTTTTAAAAGAAAAATGTGGCCATAAAACAGTGAAGTGAGGGAATAATCCTCTCTGTGCTTTTAATAAGCTGAACCACTATTTACTTCTTTGTCCTAACAGAGGTGGGAGTTATTCTGGTTGTTTTGTGGTGGCATGTTTGTCACCAACAGTGTTGATATTTGGGAAATGAGTGTGCTTATCTTCTTGTAGATGAAAAAGATTTTTTTCTTTAATTTTCTGAGTATTCTTAATCTTTTATCATAGAATATGGTAAGCTTTTACAAAAGTTCAGACGAATGGACTTCCTTAGCAAGTGTCATCGCATGCACGCACAGGAGTTTATTAATGACACCTCCAATTTCTGTTTACTGCTTATTTATAAATAATTCAGTTGCTATAAATGATCTGTAAATTTTTTTCATTTTAGTTCATAAGATCCTAATTTGAGATGTATGAATGAGTATTGGTTAGTTTAGGAAGCCTTGCTTAAAGGTGGTGATAGTACTGGTAAAAATTGAAGTATCTCTTATCTGTAGTGGGAAACTTGTTTAACTTCGTTATAGAAATAGTCTTCCATGAAGACCAAGTTAAAAAAACGAGGAACGTATGGAAAACAGCGGCTAGTAAGAAGATAAGTATACAAGAGAGGGGAAAAAAAAAAGGAGAGTTCATGACTGCCGATCAAATTATTAAATATTTTGTTACAATTCATTAAGAAATTGTTTTCTATTCAGTGCTCCAGGACAGAAGATAGTTCAGAATACTAACTGCCAATATTTTAGAAGCACTGACTCTTCTGTCAGAGAGAATCTCTGAAGAGATCTAAATATCTGAATCACTAAGTCATCTTCAGTGAATCAGAAAGGATTTTACTAAAATCGTATTAATTATGCAGCTTTTTAGTAATGACAATAGAATTGTGATTTCTGAAATGACTTGACAGAACAAGAGTTTTATATATTAGTAATAAATTTATCTGATGTTTTATCTCTCAGTGTGCTAGCTAGCTATGTAACATTAAAATACAGTATACAACTAAATCTTATCTGTATACTCATTACATTTAGTTCAATGCAAGGGTTTTCAGGGTTATGCTTCTACTGAGATACAAGTGTAAGTGTCTGAATTGCTGACATGCCTCTGTAATGTACTTTTACCAGAAGCATGGCAGAGAGTAGGAGTCCATTCATAATGTCAGTGATGTTTCAATTTGTTGAGTTCTTTCTTTTCTTTTGAAAGTCATATGAACTAATAATTAACTAACAGTGAACTACTAACAGGGAACTCTTTGATAGATTGTATTTAATTTAGTGTAGATATCTTATATACAATTGATTTTCACAAATGAAAATCAACAAAGGCAACTGAAGTCTGTTAGCATGGTAGCATGTTAACGTAGTACTCCTTCACTGGTATTTCACTCTTGCACTCTTGTGTGTTTCAACAGTTTGTGATTTTTTTTTCATAATACTCATTGGTACCAAGTTGGTACCAGGGTTGAGGCTGATGATAGGAAGAGTAAGGCAGTACAAATATTGACCAGACTCACTACTTTTGGCCTTAAGTAATTTTGGTGTCCAAAGGTATAATGTTAAAAGGTGTAAAAAAGGAACAAATGCCAGGGCTTGAGTAAGAACATTTAGGGTGCAATAATCATGATAGGTGCCTAAAATTTGTACTCACAGAATTTTGGGGAGAGGATAGTTGTTTAGTTGTAAAGAATGTTATCTGAGGTTCATCTTGACAATTTTTATGTAGTTCATAATTCAGGGTAGATTCATGTTTGACTTATAAAACTTGAAAGGGAATGGGCTATGCTTAGCAAATAGGTTAACTAGTGGTGGGTAACCATTTTTAGTAGGTTGATTGAGGGTATTTCTGTTGAAGCAGATGGTGATGCAACTGACCTTGCTGTTTGGGAAGTACAGTATGATTATACGGGACTGCTTTCAGTTTTCCTATTTCCTCCTCCATGTTGATGGGATGGGGGACAGAAATGTACTTGCTCAAGTCTATAAAGTTCCAAGTCATTTAAATTGCATGTCTCAAATGATTTCTAGGGAGGGAAAAAATGTCACTAAATGACCAAATTTGACTGTTGAATGGGTCAAATGTCTGCAGCATGATGGTATATAGTGATCTATGTTAGTAGGTCTGTGGTGGAGGAAGGAGTGGGTGAGGCTTTGCTAGCATCAGGGAACTAGGCTTAAATCATTTTTTTTCTCTTAACTTTCTTAGACCTCTGTGCATCCAAATAGGAAATAAGCCATTAGTTAAATCTGGCATTGCCCTTTGCTTCCAGGTCCTGGCCCCTGAACAGGTTAGTATAGGTTTTGGGGGGGTTCATTTAATTTAGCTGCTTACAGAAGGATTATTATCTCCGAGAGGCAAATAGTCTCCTGAGTTTGTTTTCCAAAACCAAATAGGTTATGTGCAATTGCTCTTGGACTCACAGGAGAGGTTTTAGCAGCAGTGAAATACTGGAATCAAATACCTGTGGCTCTTTGGGGTCTTTTTTGTAGACTGAGTCCAGAATTTCAGAATATTTTTGTTTAGTTCTTTTGGCAGGCTTAGTTCTCCTGACTTGATTGTGTGATTCTTGGCAGGTTTTACTATTTAAAAGATGATTTCCTTTTATCCCTACAGAAGACCTATTGTTTTAATTGATATTAGCAGTATATAGAGAGAAAAGGAGAGAGAGATTTCAAGAGAAAAGTGTCCTGAAATGGAACTTGAAGTCTGAGAGCCCTCAGTCTATATAAACATATGCACGTAGGGACTACTATTAGTTAAAACTTTTAATGTACTTGTCAGTTTAGGAGTCTAATTTTCAACTCTACTTAAGTCTGTAGTTCTTATTAAAAAAAAAAAAAAAGAGATGATAAGCCAACTTGGATATCTCACATCTTGGATGCCCAATTCCAGTGTTAATTGCCTATATCTTTCCTATATGAATGGGACTGTAGGCATGGGAGTACTGTCATATGGAACTTGTACTAATTAATTGTGCAACTAACAGGAACTGTTCACAAGGAATACTTCTCGGAGGTGTTGTTATAAAGGAGTTGACCATCAATACTTTAGCATACCAGAAAACCGTTAGTGCACCTAATAATGTGTGGGGTGGGTCAGCTGAGCGCCTCCATGAAGGATGACCCTGGAATACAGGGATTGCATCCAAACTTTGTGCCTTTTTTCTACTGTACACCATATAGGCTGTGATCCAGGACATAAGGACTCCTGAGTTGATAGGGAGGGAGACAACAGGGCAAGAAGGAGGATGCCAGTGGAGGTATCATTGGGGTCCATAGCTAGCCCATTTATTTATAAAACATAGCTGGAGTGTGTCCCAGGGAATGAGTTCACCATGATCCTCTTCATTTCTGGAAGATACTTTCCTGACAGTGGGAAGCAGATGTGAATGGGAACATCAAAAGGTGAGTGTGCTGGGCCACAGCCACCCAACCACAAGGTGCATTATACAGCAGTTGTCCTTTATTCCAACACTTTATAATAGAGGATAGGCAATATTTAATGTGTGGGTGCTCCTGTCATGTATTTCAGCAGTTTCTTTTCTACTTCACACTGCTTGAAACAACTCTTTAACAAGTTAGGTGTATTGTGTGTAATGAATTATATTATTATGGCTGCTTTTCAAACTATTCTCTTCTACCTCAAGCCACCCTGAGTTATAATATGTATGAATATTTTTATGTTACGCATACAAACTCTTACAGTCTTAGGTCTGTCATTGCTGTTATGTTGACTTAATTCTGGTTAAGGCACAGTAGGAAAATAAATATTTCTTGGATTATTTTAGAGATTTAAGTTTTCCATTGGATTTTATTAATTTCATTTATTGAAAAAGATTTTTCAAAATCTGGATTCTTGACTGAAAGAAAAGCTGCTTGAATGTTATATTGCAACACAGATGCATGTGTAGTTTCCTTCTAAAAAATAGATCTGTTGTCCTTCAATACCTCACAGTGTCTTCTCTGTGTATCTAACAGTTAGGAAGCTTTTTTTTTTTTTTCCCCACTCAAAATCCATGTTCCTGTGCAGTAAAGTTGCTGATATTAAAGTAAACTATCTAGATTTTTGCCTATTGAAGTCTATTGGACACATTTCCAGGTGATGTTGCTGTTACTTGCTAACAATATTACTGTAATTGTCTTGATTCTTTCACTGTTTCCTTGAACTATGGTATTTGTACCTCTGTCAGTATAGGTGTTTTGACAATACTAGGCTACTGTCATCATTTTCTGCATTATTTTATATTAAGATGCATGTTGTGCTTTGTGTTTCAAAGCATGGATATGGGGGGGGAGGGAGTACAAAATATACATATATAATTTTTTCCCTCCTCTTAAAAAATAGCATATTTTTGGATTGCTCACTGCAATTGAAATGTTTAATTCATACATGGAGTTATATCTCCCTCTTTTGGAAAAACAGGGCATGACTTGCTTTAAAATTAGGCTTTTACTTATTTGTTATTGTGTTTTTTTCTTTTTTTGTAAAGCCTGATGGATAAGAAATTCCTTTCGAAGAAATATGTAAGAATCCCTAATTAGCTGAAATGACAACATATTTATATAAAAATAATCAACACAACAAATACATTCCTACTGAATGACTTCTGAACCACCCATAACTTTGTTGTTAAACACGTAACTGTCTTTGAAATGTTACTCTGTTTCCAGTAACTAGTGAATAATGTTTGGAAGCTATTTGGTGGAAATGCATGTGTCTAGCAGATTTCTTTGCTTGGGAGAGAAAATAAAGAATTGCCTTGTCTTGACTGACATTTTTACAGTTCAGAGTTCATGAGGGGAAGAGGGAGCTCTTTTTTTTTTTTTTTTTTCCTCTCCCCTCTCCCCTCTCTCTTGCCTCCTCTCCCACCAGTTTGGACACTTATCCATTTGGGAAGGTACTTCTGATTAGGGGAAAATTTCAGTGGTTGGTTAGTCATTGCTTTGCTGCTAGTAGGGCTGGCTGTTTTCCTCTCTGCGGATGGAGTGACCTTGCAATCTTTTTTGGTGCTTTGCCATGTGGAGCTGAAATGTTGAATGATTTCCAATTTCTTTTCCCCTTCCTGCCTAACTTGAACCTGGGAGCTGGTCATGTTGCAGTACCAAGAATTGCAAGACAGTAGTGGAAATGCTCTACTTGGTTACCTCTTCCTGTCTATATCTGCAGCTAACGAAGTAGGGTCCCTTCTTAAATCTATAAATTCCTATACTAGTCCATTACTGGGCCTTATTCGAAAAAACTGATTGGAAATCCAGAGCAGAGTAGCTTTGTGGAGGCTCAACTAGTTTGCAAGAAGAGCTCTCATACTACAAAATTAACTTTTCACTGGGGTTTTCCTTTTAAAGCTTTTTTGTATTATGACATGATATGAAATGTAGAAATGATGAGTTATTTATGCCTAGGCAATAAATAATAAGTTATTGACATTTGTGTATTAAAGCAAGTTGACTCTAGCATGATAACTGTTTTTAGTCTGATAGGTAATTTAGTTTCATAAAGTTACATATTCCAAAACAAACAAGCAAAAACTACTATATAGCAAATATCTTGAACTGCAAAATATCAGATGCAATTCTTTCATTTTTGCCAAAACTCTTGCAGACATTAATCCACAAAGATATTATATAATTTTGAACATATATGAATGCGATAGGTTAAAACTTAATCAATAACTCCAAGGCAGCTGAGGAACTTCTGGTAACATGGGTGGAACTGGGCAAATAAAATCTAAGGTGTTTCCCTTTTTGAATCTTATTGTATTTAATCTTTTTCTAGAAGGTGATTGTGTCTTTATTTTTTAAGTAGTATTAGTGCTTTAGTAGCAAAGCACTCTAAATGTACAGTATTTTCATGCCTATTACTGCACAATTTTCCCTGTCATAACAATAGCAAAACTGTTTTGAGATTTACTTTGTAGGTAGGTTTGTATTGTCTAAATGGTTCTTGTGACCAAATGTTTAAAGTATTAGAACTGTAAAACTTTCAGCTTTTTCATTTTCATGATTTAAGAAAAAATGCACGTTGTTTAATGTTCATAAAAAGCCAACATATTCCGCTAAGTCGGAGGTTGTACGTTCCCTGAATGTAGCTGTCTAGTGTCATTTTACATGCCCTGAGACATCTACAAGAGGCTGGCAGATGTGCTGCAAACTATATAGAGGACTCATGTAATTTTTTTAAAGCCAACGAAATGGAGTGGGTGAGGGTCTTCAAAATGTTTAAGGTTCCTAAAGTTAAGGCAACTGACTCTGTGGTTCTGCCTCAGAAGTGTCATTAAATTAAATGAAACTCATTTCAGCTTCTGAATTACTCTAGTATTATAGTCTTTCCTGTATGGCACTAGTCTACGCTAAAAACTCTAATAAGACTCTAATACTCAGACACCAAGAAGACAGCCTAATAAACTGTTTTTGACAAAGTGTTAAATGTTATCAAAACATACCTAAAAGCATACTATACTTAGTTTTATGAGGAAAACTTCAGTTACTTATACGTTTTTGGTGTTGTAAATTTACAAGCTTTCTGTTTTAGTGTCTTAGCTTTCTGTTTAGGAGCCAAAATATCTAGCAAAACCAGACTGGCAAAATTACCCTAGTAATTGTTTCAGTTTTGCTTTTGTTATGTAAAATAACAATGCTCTAAAAGCTTGTAGGCTTATTTTGTTTGTTTTTTTTTCACTCTGGCAAAATGAAATATGAACTTCTGCAGCAAATCAGAAATAATGGTTATTTTTATCTACCCTTATAAAGAGAAGGCACCAAATAGGGAAAGCAAAATCGTTCATAAGGCTCTCTATTTTGTCATTAGAATAGTGGAGGCATTCAGAGAAGCTGCAAGTCAGTAGAAGATAACCAACAATTTTGCTTTTCTTCCATTTCTTCTTGACCTGGAAGCTGTTTTGTGCTTGATTTAATCTGTGATTCTGGTCTATACTATATCAGGCATAACTTGCTGAGCACTGTAGAGGGAAACAAGATGTTAAAATTGACCTAATTAGATTGCTTGCTGAGTAAATAAATCGTAGTTCTCATCTTGGTAGCATTATACCATATGTCCGTTAAACTTTAAGAATGTGGAGAGGAAATGGCAGTGACAGAAGAAATGAGAACCTGTCAGTAATCCATTTGAGAAGCATTTTTTAACCTTATTTTTATGAAGCTAACATGTATATCCTCACCTTTTAGCTCCTGCTATTGAGTATCACTCCTATGTCTGATTGATTTGTGATTACTTTACAAATCTTCCCTGTGATCAGGGTCATTCTTTTTTTGTCCTGACTTGTGTTCTGTTTCGGTGTTTTTTTAAAAGATTTCCATGTGACATACTATTTCTTTCTCTGTGGTGTATGCAATGAGTGTCACATGAATTATATGTGACCACATGGATGTATTACAGTTGTCTTATTTTACAGGTGGTGATTCGTGCTCAAAATGGTGAACTCCTCTATCGTATTTCACCTTGGGCAAGATATGTAGTCCGTTATGAAGGACAAGTGAATTATGATTGGGTACACTGGAATCCACCACTACCATATATAGTAAGGCTTAAATATTTTCAAAAGCCATATAATGGTTGTATCGCTTTATACTATTTGGAATGAGGTATTGCTGCTTGGTAAATAAACTAAAAGCCATCCACAAAAAAAACAGGGAGTCCAGTAATAACTATCTGAGAAATGATGAATGTATGTTAAATGTTTTGACAAAAACATGTGACATTAGGTATTATGTGATGTGATATTAGGCATTTTGGAGTTGTTTTTTTTCAGTCTTACATGATGGGTGTTAAACAGATAATTATTAAAGTGTTAACTTCCATTGTCCTAGGCCAGCTCAATAACTGTTCCTTTTTAGCAAAAGTGACCGGTTGGCTGTTCCTGGTTCAGAGGAAAGAACTGTTTGTCAGAATTGTATTTTAAAATGAGTTAGCTGAAAATAAAAAGTTCAATACTTAAGTATTGCTATATGAAATCAGAAAGTCCTCAGAAAGAAGCTTCTCAGGCTCCAATTTAATCCTAGTTTCTGTGTATCAGGAAAATATTTTTAGCAATTTTAAAAGGCCTCTTTTATTTCCAGAAGGGAAGAAGTCCTTGTCTTATATATAAGAACAATCTGAGTTGGGGGAGGTCATAGCGGCAGTCTGATGTTACGCCATATTCTTGGATCTCTTAAATTTCTAGTGGAAAACCAAAAATGTAATGCAGTCTATATCAGAGATGCTTCAGCCACTGGTGTGAGTTAAGATCTTTAGGACTTGCCTCTAAGTATGAAGCATGTCTGCCTGACAGCAAAAGGTTAATCTTTAAAAAAACAACAACAACAACAACAAAAAAAAACCCATAATCTAAAATAATGTGTTATTCATGTGTTACTTAAGGGCACTAGGGCATATGAATTCAATTTTTATGATGCTCTGTGGTGCCTAGACCCTCTGTAGGAAGTTGATGGACAGTTGGAAATGCAGTGATCTGTATGACCTAGAGGAAAAAGGAAACAAGAATGTCTAGGGAGCAGACATGATTTTACCCAGTTTTGTGCCATGAAAAGCATCAAATCTGTTTGGGAATGGGAGGTGCACAGGAAGTAAAATTCAGGTAGAAAATCTTAACCAGAATGTCTCGTTCTTCACTCTATTTTCTTTGCTTCCTTTGCAATAATAATTGAACCCTTTAAATCAATATCTTTATTATTTTAACTAGTTCTGTTCTAACTTTCTAAAACCTTGCGTATTTTTTCCTCTATTAAAGATGAAGATTAATAATTTCTTTATTAAAGATAATCCAGATTAAGCTGTAAACACTCTACTTATTTTAAAGAAGACTTTTATCGTCAAGTCTCTAGTCTTAAATATTTTTAAATAAATGAAAAAGTTAAGATTTAAAATTGCTACAGATATTTTTTTTCCAGACTTCACAGTAGTCTAAAATAGTCTAAAAGCACTTTGTATTATACCGACTATCATAAATTTACACATCAGTGTACTTAGGCCACAAAAGAATGTCAAATCAAGAGTGTCCAATTTCTTCTTCAGAAAGATCATGAAGACAAATATAAAATACATCTTTGCCTTAACAGTTTTCAATGCCTAGTTACTTCTGCAGTGTTTGTGATCTTTCAGAAGGAAGAAAAGAAAAATGAGAGGGGAGATGCATGGTTTTGATATTCCTCTTATTTGTGTGCACTGTGTGATAGTGACAACACTTCTGTTGTATTCTAATAACAACTGTTTTATTATAGCGCAGACACCATTCCCCCAAGAGACTGAAAAGCCTAAGAATCTATGAATCTCATGTGGGGATTGCTTCTCCGGAAGGGAAAATAGCTTCTTATAAAAACTTCACATACAATGTACTACCTAGAATAAAGGATCTTGGTAAGTAATGACAAAGAGATAAAATTTTAGTGCATCTCTGCTGCTATTAGAAAAAGATAATTATTATAAAGCCTGTAGCTTAGAGTTTTTGTCTTCAGACCTATAAAAATACATTTTTTTATTCTTTTATCTTAGGGCACTATGATGAATCTATGAAAGAGAAAGATGAACTGTAGATGAAGAACTGTAGATGAACTGAAGTAGAATATAGGAATCAAATTTGTTTGTTTGTTTTTTTTCTAATTAAAATGCTTTTCCAAAGCCTAGATAAATATTGTAGGACAAATTGCTTTCAGCATGGTTTGTTTTTCATTTGTAAAAGGGACCATTATTTGGGTGATAGTCGTAGGAAAATAATGTGTTCCTAATTGTTTCCACATCTGGCTGTTAAAAAAAGACAAATATCATGATAGAAATGACTGCCCTTTTTGTTTAGCAAATGTGCTAAATTATCCCTTAACAATTACTGTACATATCAGAATATGGTGAACTTAAAGCATGAGCAATTCTGTTTTAGTAGAGAACTTCTGGTAGGTTGAGGGGGCTGTATGAAACAGCTGGCATGATTATCTCAAGAAACATAGAAAACTGTTCATCTCAATTTCTGTTTAATGATTATTTTTTTCTGTAATATCATTGCACTCGTTTCTGTAACATGATGCTAACACTTGCTAGCTCTTTCTGCTTTTTGGTGAAGTGCATTTTGTTCTCCTTGAATGTAAAATACTTGTGACATCTCTGGGTGGAATACTGGCTGTGTATATCTGCTGTTTGCCTTCCTTCACCAGAGTGCCTGAAGGAGTAGTTCACATGTTCATGTGAACTTGTCTGTGTTTCACAAAATGCAGCTTTTCCTCTCAGTAAAGCTGAGCTGGCAGACAGAATGAACAACAGCAAAAAAAAATAAAAAAATAAAAAAAATAAAAAGGATATCACATTATGTAGTTGTCTTTCTTCCTACTGGAAAAGGATTTCTGTCTTTCCAGGAGGCTATGCTTAACATAATGAAGCTTTCTGGAAGCTTTCTGCTTTACCAGCAGTTTTTTTTTTTTTCCTTTGGGGAAGAAAAGTGCCACAAAATAAGAGCAATATCAATAGTTTATACATATATAACATGGAAGATAATGTTCTTAAAACTCTGGGAGTTAATTTTTTTTTCTTAATTTAATGTATTTTCTTAAGGGCTGCTTGATTCTTTCAGTTTTGAAATGTGAAGACAAGCCCAAAGACATCAGTATTTAAGAATGCTAAGTTATTAATAGTTTGTGGAAATATGTGCATGACAAGTAGCAAGATAAACAGCTAGCAAATAGAATGAGATTAATTTGATGCTATTTATACTGTTTATTTCAAAAATACTGTAAATAAGAGTAAGCTCAATGAGCCTGAATTATGAAGCAGCAATGAATCTGACAAATTGTTGAGTTCATGCCAACTGCCTTCAAATAATAACATTTCTGTGGCTGTGCAATTAAAAAGAAACAACCTAATGTTTACACTGCAGAATAATGTGAAGGTCTGGGTTAAGAAAATAGAGTGGTATATAGAGGAAGTCTCAACAGGCTGTAGATTAAACCTGAAGTTTAGCTTTTGCTGATAATCTTTTTCTAGTTAGCTAGGGCATTTATTCACTGGCATTAAAGATAGCTTAGTTAAGATGTGTGGTTAAATACCGTAGTTTCATCGTTAATATGTTTCCCCTTAGATTTCCCTGCCTTAATATTGCACCAAAATATTTTGGGTCATACAAGAGACAAAAAAAGTCTCCTATCCTATCCTCCTGCTGCTTTGGTTCTTCAGTAAACTGAAAACAATTTAAACGAATTAAACTCCACAAACCATATGTTATAATACATGTAATCAGCCTCTCTGTTTTGGAGGGCTTTTGTTGTTGTTTGCTTTCTTTTTATATTTTTTCTCTTTATTTTCAACACTACAAATATCAAAAATGAAGCTGAAGTTCAGGACATGCATATTGACATAGTTAATATTCAGAAGTCAAATTAAGATTATATTTGCATATCATTTGTTGCATGTTGGAACTGACAGCTTCAATTCAATGCAGCTAGTTATATGTAGATCACTTGACAAGTTGGCCTTCCTGTTTTAATGGAAAGCTATGGAACTATAAATTATTATATAGAACTACTTTTTGAGAGAGGCTTAACTATCCTTAAGGCAGGGATATATATGTTTGCATGTTTATTTTATTTCTGTTTTTATATAGGATATAACTGTGTTCAGCTGATGGCTATTATGGAGCATGCATACTATGCCAGTTTTGGCTATCAGGTCACAAGCTTCTTTGCTGCATCCAGGTAGGTCTAGATACTCTTACTACTTCTGTGTTCTTTTGCCTCACCCACCATCCACTGAAGATGTTTAAACTTCAGGTGTTTAATGGAAAGAGAAAGCACCGGCTTAGCGCTGGTGAGTGAGTAACACTCAGTAAATCTGAAGTTATTTTGACATAGTTAGCAGCTGTTTTGTGAGAACATTTGGTATATGACATGAACAAGTTTATAGGTAACATCAGTCATAGTGTATGTCAACTTGTCCAGCTTCAGCTTTCTTGATGCATGGATTTTGGTGCTGTGGAATTCATGATAGTAATACAGAGAACTTGTATGTTGATTGTGCATAATAGATTTATTTGAAATAAAATCATGGCTTGTATGTTCTGTAAGAATTATTTTTTTCCCCTCAAGTAAAGCACTTAGCTTGCATTTAGTTTGAGACCTGGGGTAAAAATAGTTGGAGAATGGATTAAGGTAATCTGTTGAAGAAAAGTATGATAAACCTGAAAGTTGTAAGGTTTTTGTTTGCTTTGTTATGTTGAAGCTCAAGTGAAAAAAAGGGTAAATTTAAGTTGACAAAAAGTATGGCTGGCTTAAATAGTTGAAGGAAAAAACTGTGTTTCAGACTAGAGAAAAATTCTTGCTTAAAAGGAAGCTTGAAAATAATGTACCTAAAACAAATAGCAGATAAGCTGCAGATAGCAGGAAAGCAGCAGATAAATGTTTTAAATGGCATTAGATGTTTTAGCTTCCCTCAGTTAACTAGCAAGGAAGAGT
>JAUBNY010001020.1:2687318-2701566 GCA_032275445.1 Crypturellus soui
TACAATGTATGGTTACAATAACACAGTTAATGTATTAATTGTTAATCCATGTTCATATTGTGCTACTCACTACGAATCATTTTCACGCTGGCAGCCGTTACGGAACTCCTGATGATCTGAAGGAACTGATTGATGTTGCTCACTCGATGGGCATCACTGTTCTGCTGGATGTTGTGCACAGCCATGCATCAAAAAACTCTGAAGATGGTCTCAATAAATTTGATGGTACAGATTCTTGTTTCTTCCATTCTGGTCCAAGAGGAAATCATCAGCTCTGGGACAGCAGACTTTTTGACTATTCAAAGTAAGTGCTAAATATGTTTTGAAGTGTTTTTGTGATAATTATTTCTTACCAGACCTATTAAAACTACACAGTGACTGCTTCAGTTTGACAAATAGTGTGGCATTTGCAGAGTTAGATTCACTCAATTTACATATACTTAAATTCAAGACTAAATAAATAGTATTTATATTTTGTTATTGTTTTCATCTATGGCTACTTATATGTACATTTGTACCCACATATATATTTATAATTGCATGTGTGTTTGTAAAATAAGTGAGATGAAGAAATGGTAGTGGCCCAAGCCAACTGACTTTGGAAACTGAACTTTAGAGTTTGACTCTAGAAATTGAATAGTTTCTAGATGTGAATCAGCAGTAGCAGAGGCTACTTAGAGCAGGCTGTGGCATCCTCTTAGAGAAAGTGAAGAACTGAATACTGTCTATGGAGTCTGTTCAGAGCTGCGTGCCTAGAGACCTGTTCTGGGCACAGGTAATTGGGTAGTAGATATGGTATGTGTCAAACAGGATGCTAATGCCAAATAATGATTAATATTGTTTACTTTCTGTTCTCTGATGTGCTGTGGGGGGTGACATTTATTTCATGTGCTGAATATTTCAGAGGTTTGGTTGGGAAGCAACAAAGTCTGCTTTTGTCTTAAAATGGTGAATAGTTCTGCTTCCTTTATATGAAGAATATACAAATCTGGTGAGAGGAGAGGATTTCCTTCAGTCTGTTCCAAGAAAGGTGCTATTCCTCACTTGCAGCGTGGCTGAGCATATCTTTCAAAGATGCAAATGAAAACATACATGATGTAAACATTGCAGTTACACAGATTAACACTGAGAGCAAAAAATGCCCTTACCTATATAATACACACATAATGCCCACATAGACCCATAGTGCACTCACAGAACATTAAGGACCCAGATGACCAAATCCTGTTTCTTCCCTCCAGTTATCAGGCTTGAATTTCAATGGTGGAAGCCCATGCAGATCTTGACTCCGGATTTGCAAACATACCAGCGTATGCAGGTCCCCCATGTCCGTACACAGCCATGATCCTGCCTTACCCTGTTGTCAGCATTAACCTTGGGTGTTGCCAGGGCATGATCTTCTCCTGTTTGCTGATCCAGATGCATTTAACTAGTAGATTTTGCACAGGCATGCCAAAGAAAGCCAGCCTAAACAGAATACATAGGAGTAAGGCTCAATATGATGATAGGACTGACAAGAGAGTTCAGTGCTCAGACATGAAAACATACTGACAGGCAGCCAGCTTACATGTGACTCTTCTCCATTTCCCATGCATGTTCTCCCTGAACCACCTTTGTCTGCCTTTGACCATTTCCATAATAAATTTGATATCCCCTAAGTTTCATACAATCTCCTTAAAGCATTTCTCTAACAAATTTTACACATTTCTACACATGCCATTATTTCATGATATTTCCCTTTTCCCCTTTGAAACCCATGGTAATCTTGTTTTTCCATCTTATCAGCTACAAAGTTCTGGTTTAACCTCTTAAAAGTTATGCTTGGTGACTCCTTCAGCAGCTCTTCAGTATGTGAGTTAGGAGTTCTGGCCTCTTTGATCTGGTATTTGTTAAAGTTTCTCTGCCTTTGAGTTCAATTTATTGTTTTTCCTCTCTCTTTGTCTTTCACATTAAATTACCATTAGCTGGATAGGCTTACATTGTGGATATCTTTTACACTTCGGATGAGAATGCCATGGTGTTCAGCAAGCTGCTAAAAACAGATTTTTCTTTTTGTGCTCATCGTCAATATTCTTGAGCATGACAGTTTCATAGCTTATGGGTACTATAGCTGTTTAAGAAGGTCACTCCTGCAAAAGTAATGTTTCATAGCATAGGTCAACTGTTTAATGGAGACTCTAGCACAGTAACTCACATTTTCAATTAAACTCTGAGTGACCAGTGTAATAAGTGACTTGTACACTTATGTTACTTAATAGAATGAGCTGCTCTTAATTTACTTTTTATTTGGAACAGCTTTGATTTCAGATAGCTTTATTTGAATTGTGATTTAATTATTATAACAAATGCATTTTAATTAGTCAAATCATCGCAGTTTCCTGTTTGGATTGCTTCCTATTAGTCTTTAAATCCATATTCAAATAAATTCAGTTTCAGATAATCTGCAAGTTTTATTATACAATAACAATACAGTGACATTTCACACTTTATTATGTTTTATACTTGTGTATAATCAAGCAAATGTGTGGTACCAGCTTCTCTAGCAAGGAAATAAATTGAATACAGTTATGACCCTTTCTGTATGCCAAGCAGAAGGAAGTTGTTCTGCTTGGGAAAGAAACCAGTTATGGCATTGAACATTGGAAAGGTTTATAAATGAAGAAAGTTGCTTTCTAGATAGCACTTGACAATGTTAAGCATTTTTTGAGAGCTGGAGAACTCCTTCTGCAGGTCTGTTTCGTCAGTGCTAAGGGCACATATTGAGGAGATACACTGCTGCATAATTTCTTTATTATTAAATGACTAGGAGTATATGCCAGACAGAGTGCGGAAAATGGGAATGGAAAAGGGATATGGGGAGGAGAAGAAAGATTGCGAAAAGAATAAGACTAGAGAAATGGAATATTTTATTACTTTTTGATAAGTAAAAAACGATATTCTAAATCAATGAGGAACCTTTCTATGTCATTCCTTGTTCCCTGCTCTCCCTTGAGTAAAATGCTAGAAGTTTATTTTTCCTTTTTTTATGCTTTGGAGGAGAAGGGAATTTCCGTAAAGTACTGGAAGCCATGGAGTAACCTGTGTTTTGTCATAAACAGTTAAGTTCAATGCTTGAATGCTTGAAGTATTGAGTATTTTGCATATATCTATAGATAAAGATTAAAATTTAAAAGGTCTAATGATGATGTTTACTTTAGGTTACTCGGAAATAGTCTTAAAAAAAAAAGCCATATCCCAAATCCAAAACAGAATCAGGAAAGACATGGAAAAAGTTGTTATGTTCTTCCATTTGACTGACATGCATGCTAATTTCATTCTGATAAAAGAACAGCTCTAGTCTGAAAGAGAAGGGGATATAAAAACCTGTGGGATAGATTCTTATTGCTTACTCATGTTCAAAGTTTTCTGAAAATAAATGGCACCAAACATAATCTCTTGAATAGTATACAGAAATACTTGCTTACCGAAACAAATCTTTTCAGCCTGTATAAACTTCTCTCATGTTCAGTACTCATACTAAATCCCTCTTCTGCTGTACTGGGAAGAACTGTTAAATCTACAGGTACTTAATCATCTAACACAAAGGATGCTGTATTTGCTTTGGAATTGAGGGGAACTAATTCTCTGCCATGAAAAAGATTAAGAAACAATTGCTTTATCAGTTTAGTCTGGCTGCATTTGGTGTGAAAGCCAAGACCTAGAGAAATTCGTCTCACAAGGTCTGCAATATTATTCAGTCGTCTAGGACGATGACAGTGAAGACTTACTATAACAGAAGGTGGCAAAGCTCTATTTCCACACAAAGCAAAATCAAAGGAATGTATCTGTTGTGTATTTTAAATTCTCTTTAACCTTTCATATAAAAGGAGTAACTCCAATAAAAGATGTAGTAAAACTGTTGAAGTGGCAACCTGGAACCTGTCTCAGCAGTCTAGCCATGGTAGTGCCATTTAGGAAGGAAAAAGCAGGTTTTGTTTTGTGGGCTTCTGTAATGGAATGAGTGCGGGGAGCAGGGGGTGAGTAACACAATGCAGTCACTTGTGGGAAAGAAATAGGAATAGGTTTTATTGATATGACAGTGGTTTCATGAGATTCTCTTACAAGGTCACTTATATTTACTGCATGGAGGTTCAGGATACACACAGAGTTACCAAGGACACCCTTCTGTTGGGTCACGAGGTTCAGATTGGACCCCCTTGCTTTCCAAAGTCCTTCTGAGAGGAGTCTGGGTGCAGCTGGGTCCAATCCTAGTCCCAGACCTGGACAACGGTTTATATCTAAGCAATTTATGCACAGTAACAAAGTAAAGTTTACAAATTCAAAAAGAGAACGGCCCGCTATAGTCACTTACCATGAATCTGTATTGGGAAAGATCTCTTAACCTTGAGGAGTATCTTTGAGAGGCATCCCTGCTCAGGGGAGATCCTGGCGTGCAGCCCACTTGATGCAAGGAGAGCTCAATGGGCTCTCCGATGTCCCATATTTATGGGATAAGATAATTGACATATAGTCATTCTTTTAATTCAGAAATGACTGTTGGCTGGTGTACTCACAGTTAGCCTTATCTCCTCATCAGGATAGGGCCATCAGAACTGTTATTGATGATTAATGTCTGGGTGGGGAAAGAAATCAGGAAGGTAATTGCCAAGATCAGATAATGTGGTAGTTAACACCTGAATAAGGCTGTGTGTCAGAAGTCAGGTTGAGCTGCGGAAGGAGCGTATCTGTCACAACTTCCTGTCAAAATACTTAATAATCAGTAGAATAACTTCATAATCTGTGTTTTTTGTAACTGTTGTATGAACTGTTTATAACTTATCCTTGAATGTCTCCTACTTTAATCAAGAGGAGAAATATATATTTCTCTTCATTCCTCATTTTATTAAATACCTTCAACTGTCATATGTCAACTGTCAAGCCACAACTGGCTTGCTTTCTTTTTTTCCTGCCTCCATCATTCCTTACCTCATTTTCTAAGCACCCTTTCCCCACTACCACTCCTAAAAAAAAGAAGAAAAAAAGGAGGCAGGGAGGGAGGAGGAATAGCTTTTACTTTAGGAATACATTTTGAATACATTTTTCGTGTATTCCATGAATACATAAATACATTTTTTCTTAATTTTTCTTCCATCTTCTACCTTAATTCCTTTAAGCTTTTGTACCCTTTTCAGTTTTATAAAGCTTTGCCTAATATCTCTTAAGTGATGATCGTACTAAGGGTATTTTGAAACCAAGCAAAAGTACGTTGTCCCACAGAACATATATATGTATGTATGCACACATATATATATGTATATAAAGGCAACAAATGTACCCATGCCCTACTGTCTAAGCAGATTTTTCCTGGGCCTTCCCCCTTACTGTTTAGTAAGCAGTGCTTGAGCTCTGGGAAATTATAGTTCAGTGTTTTGCACTTATTTCAGTTTCCTCTTAAAATGGGTTATAAACACTTATGGTTCAGAAACTACTTTTAGCCTGCTATCAGTGGAGCAGAATTAGAGCGATGCACATGTTATCCTTCTTCTAGACATCCAATCCTCCAGCTGCCTCCTCAGTACGCTGTGGGTTACTTGCGGGGTTTGTTCAGTATCCTGTGTTCCGACCTCATGTGGATACCTTGGATGGTTCCTCGTATCTGAAAGGCGACCTGTGTTTGGACACTGAGACAATGCCCTTTTCTGCTATCCAGGATTTAAATCCTGTTTAGATCTAAGGTTGTAGAATACAAGAAGAAAAGATCCATTGACATCGAGTTATTAATTTACTTCACCTGAGAATTTAACTTCTTAAAGTAGGTCATGTCGATCCTTTCCTGCAGCCTCTGTTAGGGTCATTATTATTATTATTATTATTTTTCCTTAAACAGATGTTCTTTGCCTTTATTTTTTATTCTTTTGTTCTGTTGATCAGCTTTACCACTCTATCTGGTCATGAGTCTTTCTGCTTTGTATTTGCACTAGGCTTCTACTGGCCGGCCTAATATTAGAAGATGAACTGAACTGAGAGAAGTTCCTACAAAAATTAGTGTTTAGGGAGCATCAGCACAATTTGGTTGACAAGAAGAAAAGGATGTACTACTACTTAATCTTCCTTTCATTCTTAGCGTTTCAAGTTAATTTAAGTGGATGCCTTGTGGGGTGCTCTGTTGAAGGTTGTGCTTCCTTGCTTAGTGAGCTTAAGGGAAACCACTCTGGTTCCCAAAGACTTCAGATGCTTTTTTCATTACTTTGGTTTTTATCTTTTGTGTCTGTTATGTAAGAGTTTTAGACTTTTTATTGTCATCCAGAAAGGTAACAGTCTTTATTTCATTTTCCACAAAATTTAATATTAAACTGAAACCTGTGAAATAGTGAGGGCTCCTGACCTTTTTTGCAGTCGGTACTCAATCTGAAAGATTGCCTAGAAAGTGTAAGAACTGTAAAATTTATGCAAAGCAGTAGGATATGGAAAACATTTTTCAGTGTCACAATTTAAATCTATTTTTAGTTGATTAGTCAGAGTACAGCTGAATGTACAATTTGGCAGAGTATCTTTATCTGCATATTTGGAATTGACTTTAGAAAATATAAGGTATATTAAGAATTGGTTCATATTGTGAAATATTTTAGAATTTGTGCTTAACTTTTTTTTTAACCAGGAAAGTAGACAAAACTGAAGTATTTACTTTTAATCAATCAAATTGAGGTTGTTTTGCAGAAACTGCTTAAATAATAAGCTTGTTACATATTACATAGTACACAATTATTCCAGTAAAGTATTTAAGTGTTTTTATTGTTCATAATAAAGTTCAGGAAATAAATTATGAGGTTGAAATCATAGTATTTATCAAGCAATTCAAATAACAACCTGAGTGTTTTTGATTACAAATTTTAAACATTTTTTTTACATGAGAAAGCATGTATAAAGTACACTAAACATCAGTAAAACTTGTAAGTTTTCAACTTGGTGGATAAAGTGTGGGATAAGTAAGTATCCTATTTTAATTGCATTCCTGAAGAACTGTATTTTAACAAGAGCAACAAAATAGAGAAATATTGCACTATGCTTTAAATAGGCTTGCACTGTTAACTCTGTGTTCTTTTTTTTTTCTATGCATTCCTATGATTTTCTATACTACAGTTTTGTGATTTGTTTATTGAAAGATAATAGGAATTGATGTGTATGTAAATCAGTTTTACCAGATGACTGCTTACTTTTACGTCACTGATTCTATAAGACAACATGAAGCGTCTCTAAGCCCTCCATTTTTTTTTTTTGGGAGGGGAGGAGGAGTGGACTGAGGGGCACAGGCGGGAGGAGGCTAAAAGTAATAATTTATTGTGTAAATCTTTCTGTCATTTGTGCTGAAGTTTCTGTAATATAACTGGAATTCTCTATCTTATGGTTCTGAAGAGAGAATTTTGGAATATATCCAGGGAGATTGCTTATGTTGGGGATAGCAAGTTGCAAATGTGAGAGGAAAAAATCTATTAGCTGATGTTATTACAAAGAGTGAACTTACCTTGAGTTTTCAGGAGAGATGGATAAATTACTGTCCAGGACATAGAGTCAATATCTCAGAAGACACCCGTAATGTCTTTAGTAGATCATGACTGGTAACAGATCTATTAACATTTTTCTATCTGTCTTTAAATTTTGTTCTCCATTTACTGATCTGGCATTGCTGCCAGCAGTCTAGTGGTGAATAAGAGAAGGGTGGCCTTTTAGTCAATAAAATACAGACAGTAGAGACTTCAGAGGTTCAGTATGGCATTCTGTGTATATGCACACGCTTTAGTCTTGAAAAGATATGTGTGTGTGTGTGTGTGTAATATTCAGACATAATTTTCTTGCCAAATACAAGTTCTAAATGCAAGGGTGTCCTTAACCTTTCATACCACTCTATGTAATAGAAAGTAGTTATTCCTTATGAGATCGATTTTGCTAGGTTCAAAGATAGGGAAGTAAGAGACACAGCTAACTGCTGGAAGTTTAATGTTTTGGTTTTGGCTTTTCAGGCTAATTACCTTTTTAAAACAAGCAAAGAGAAGTTTATCTTTTAATAGTCAAGATCGATTGATAATCACAGAATCACAGAACAGTTGAGGTTGGAAGGGACCTCTAGAGCTCATCTAGTCCAACTCGGCTGCCCCAGCAGGGACACCCAGAGCATGTGGCACAGGGTGGCATCCAGGCAGGTTTGGAAGATCTGCAGAGAAGGAGACTCCACAGCCTCTCTGGGCAGCCTGTGCCAGGGCTCTGTCACCCTCACAGGAAAGAAGTTTTCTTCCTCACACAGAGGTGGAACTTCCTGTGGTTCAACTTGTACCCAGTAGCCCTTGTCCTGTCACTGACCAACACCGAGAAGAGTATGGCCCCCAAAATTTCTGTATAAGAATACAGTAATGTTTTCCTGGAATATCTTCACTGATTTTTTTATTTCATGGTTGCCATTGTTCAATGGAAGCTATTGTTCACTGCATCTGTAAATAGAAAAATCTCAATTATCATTACACTTAACTTTGGGGAAATGTGACATTTAGTGATATATTTAGGTATTTAGCCCTGAGAATTTCTAAAAGCGGAAGACAGAAATCTGGACTACTTAGATCAACTTTTATGCTTTCCTTGGGACTTTCAAAACATTCTATTTTATGAGGTATGACAGTAGTAAGGGGAAATCTTAAATGCTGTCTTTTCCACCCTCCAGATCCCCACTAATCTAGTGCCTTAGAGTGAACAGTTTTATTTCTTCACTCTTTAAATGTCTTGCTATTCATCAGTCCCCTTTTTCCTAGCACTATTGCTTTTTTCTGAGGACGGTTCAGGATAATGCTCAATTTAAGAACTGTTAGGCTTAATTAAAAGTGCACCTTGTGTTGAACAGTAAACTGCTTAGAAATGTTTGAGATTACGGTTCAGTTTGAAAGTTGTGGATCACATAACGTAGATGTTCTACTTAAATTGCAAAAATTGAATGGAACATCTCAAAAATGCTCTAGAGTGCTAGTGTAGTTGCATGCTGTAGAACAACAAATTTTTCTTCTAAATTTGTGGGTTGATTATGTAAATAAATTTAATACTAGGTGAAGAACATTAGTAAGAAAATAACTAAGTGTTTATAAAAATTTCTCAAAGCTTTCAGTGTATATTTTACTTGCGTAGAACATGCAATGTGGGTACTAATGTTACCTGAATTATCCACATACTTAATATCAGCACTTCTGAAGACTTTTTATTTTTGAGATACGCCTTATTTTAACAGAGCTTCCAGAACAGATTTTAAAAGTACAGTTAATTCTCTTCAATATTTATATTTACTTAGGGAAGCCCTCTGAGGTGGGAAAAGCTTTAAGAATGTTAAATTTCATTAGAATAAGTACAAGCCAGCTTTGTCTCAAAGGCCCTTTTTATATTCACATTTGTTATAACATAACCTTTACCAAGTAATACTTGAATTATTACTTCAATTGTTAAGGCAAATAACTGAATGTAGTTTTTGTTATTTGTTAATTTACTCTGTCAGGTGCGGATAGGGCTAGACTGAAAAATTAATGTGGAATGCTGTACTGCTGCTAGATGCAATAGATCTATTTATAGTCATTTATTTTTAGGGAAGGTTTTTTATTTTTTCTTTTATGCAAATGACATTTTGGGGCAGCTGTGGGACTGTATTCATAAACATGTATAATTCATTGGCAAAAGGAAATTGATTAATGGAAAATTTGACCTATTAAATTAAACTCATGGATCCTTTCAAAACATAGAGAGCTCATATTGAAATGTGACAGCACATATATAAGGTGACAGTTGAAAAGTGTTTCTTTTTAAGGTTTAAAAGAAATCTGATTCTTGATACTACACCACTAACCTATCTTGTCTGTTTTTTCCTGTTTTAAAAATTAAATGAAGAGACTGCTTCTGTATAAGCTCTTCCAGGATGTAACATTAGCTTTATAATCATAGCATAATAAATCCTGATTTTCTTTTTTTGTATGAAAAAAAAAAAAAAAACCTCTGTCATTACAAATATACTGCTAATGTTTCCTGTGTATGGATATAAATGCTCCCTGTGTAAGCTTCCTGTGTATCTCCAGCCTGAACTCTTAAGGAGTAGAAGGGCTCAGCCTCTTCCTAGGTCTTACTGTTCATGACTGTGAGACAAAATCTTGGAATATCTTTTCTCTTCAATTTAGAGACTCTCTGGCACTGTTATTTTTCTAGCACATGTTGAGTTTTATTTTTAGCATTGTTACCTCTCTCATATTCTCAAATAATTAATTCAAAAAAGCCCTACAAAAATATAGGGGAAGCAATTTTTTCCTGTCTTTGCTTTTCCAAGGTGTATCCCTCTAGGGGAGGGAAGAGAAAAACACGCACTCAATAACTGAGGGCAAGTGGCTGTGATGGAAGATCTTTTACTCCTGCAGCATAGCAGTATCAATTCAATTTGTTATGATTCTTTCTTTAATTGAGAAGTCCTTACCAGTGGAGAAGTACAAGAAGACCTGAGAACATCCTGGAAGAGAAGAAAATAGAATCTTCTCTTCTTGCAGATCTATACACTTTACTCAAATCTCAAAATAGTTGAATTTACCTTCTCCTTTAAAAAAATGCAATGTTATTTACTGTAATGTCAAGGCTTTTGGAAACCTTACTCTTCTGAGCATCAACTAAGCAATGGTAGCTATGCTAATTAAGAGACTTGCTTTCTGAACAGTCCCTCAGAAGTTCAGCTCCAACTAAAGTGGTATCAATGACCATTATCAGCTTTAAGCACTAGGCAAAAAAAAAAAAAAAAAAAAAAAGTAAAAAGCCCTGATGTTGCATTGCTATTCAATCTTTCATAGACAGTGATCTTAAATGGTAGGTTATGTTAGCTGCAGTGCAGCTCTTACAGGCTCAATGTTAGGAATAAGACTCTGAAAGACATGAACATAAACAGATTGAGAGGGACTGTTAACAGGTCACAAACATTTCTGTTTTATTTTTTATAAGACTACTTAGGAATGACACATTCCTTCCTGTTGGCTTATTGCATCGGGTCCATGATGGCTGGCTTTTTTATTTTATTTATTTTTTTACGTTGCTGTTCCATTAAAAAAGCGCTCTTGAAGGCCACCATGCTGACGGAGAAAAAATGAGGTTTATGTAGATCAGACCGATAAAGTTTTTAGTTCCTGGCTTGTCCTGGTGGAGATCTTAACTTTCTTAAGACTCAAAGGTAGGCAGAGTGGGTGACCTAGGACAGACATGAATAGACTAACATTTAGCAAGTCAGGTAATCTAGGACTGCCTAAGTGTGACCTTCTCCTTGTATATCCAAGGGTTACGATTTAGTATGCTTTCAAATGCCTGTCTTGTACTAATCCACTTGGCTTGTCCTTTGTGATTGCAAATGTCTGAATAAATATTTCAATAGTTACATATTTATTCACTCATTCACTTATCTATAGTGTGAGTCCTTCCAGATCTCAGCACAGAACTTGGCTTTTCCATTCATGTGTCCATAATGTAAGTCTGTTTCTGTACTAACATCAGCCTGCTGCTTACCCTTGCATGAACCTGAGCAGATTTTAAGATTTCTATTATGAATGCAAAACACTGTTGCATAATAGTTGTGATTCTTCAAAGTCTTCTTATTCACTTGCAGTGGGCTCTGTGTTCCTTTTTTTGTAGCAAGTTCTCTGCATTCTCCTACTGGGTCCCAAGAGCTTCTAACGTTAATGACATTTTCTAAGCAAGGACTTCATGTTAGCTAGAGCAGAAGTTTGACATAAAATCTGTAGTGTAAACTATCTAAATCTAAGCCATCAGAGATTGAGGCTTTTTTCTTTTAATCTTTCATATTGCACCGTGAGTGAAGATTACTCTGAAAAAAGATGTAATACACAGTCACTTATGTTATTTAATGTACTGCTGTTATTCTGTTTTTGTTTACTTGTTTGCTTGTTTTTTTGAACAGTCACTTAAGGTAAAGCTGCTTTGGAGAACAAAGGTGAAAGGTTACAAATCAAATCTTTTGTTTGGCACTGTCAACATCTTTGCTTTATCTCAGGGGGTAAATTGTCTATTTCTAAAATTGTGAATTCTATATAGATAGCAATGTGAGCATAACCTAATCAAGTGTAGCAGCAAGGTCATGATATGGATCCATTTCTCCTTAAAATAAACAAGCTCACAGAGATTAAGTGATAACTAGCAGCTAATCATTGGCAAGAAGTGGGCAAGGAGAAGATGATGATAATCATGATAACAGAGAGGGGAAATTTTACTCTGAGAAATAGATCTACAGCTATTAGTTTTAAATTCAGAGGCTTCAGGGAAAGAAGAGTCTACCTTTACTACTGATATGCCTGAAAGACATATAGATAGAGGTCTTTTAATAATCCAAGTTCCTAGTTAAAGTCCTTGAGCCAGTACTAGTAGGCAACTGAGAGAGTTGTGAACTGTCCCTGTCTCTTGCCCTGTTCTTGAAGTTCTTTAAGTATTTCAAATTGATCACTAGTGGAGACAGAATACCAACTACAGGTAGTCGCACCTAGTAGGGAAATTCTCTAGTTTTTGGTATGAAGAAAGCAAGGCTGGTGTTCATGTAGCACAGGTGACATGTTTCCAACCTCCCACATGAACAAAGATCTGCTACTGTTGCAAATAGTAGTTGCCTGCCTCATCCTGTGGTAGGCAGGAATGTGTGGTTTCCAAGCAATGCATACAACTTCCAAGTTCTCTCTTGGCCCCCAACTCACCTTCACAGTACAACAGCTTTAACTCTGATCAAAGGGAATGTGAGTATATGGATTGTGGGTTGGTGGGTTTTAGTGGAGACTTTAGTGTGAATTTGATCATGTTAACTTGTTTTATTAATATCCGTAACACCATGGTACTTGAAAAACAGTTCAAGAATACTAAAAGAAAGTTGCAGGTGTTCTGAAAACTTTCCTGGCTAAATGCCTTCTTCAGCTAGAAGCTGCACTGGATAAGTTTTTCATACTACTGCTTTGGGGATTTTTGTCGTTTTTCTTATTTATTTAAAAAATATTTTAAAAGTATAGTTGGTGAGTGAGAGCTTTAGTTTCCTGTAACTTCTCTCTCACTACTATGGTAATGATTTTTGACCAATGAAAGTAAATAGTATTCTTTTATTACTCTAATAGTCCTTAAGGAGGGAAGAAAAAGAAAAAGAAAAAAAAAAGTAGGTCTTGTGTGTGTGTGTCACTACTTATCCCAAAATGTGAGCAAGCTTGACAGCAATAAGATGATATGTTCCCTTTCTGGCTGGACTGAGCTCATACTGGCAATGCGCTCCCAAAGATCCCAGAGCTGGAAAAAGTAGCGCTTGACAATTGTGCCTCTGTACTTGATGTTGTGAAGAAAGAGATAAGCAGGGAGCAACTTTTCTTCTTGGAATTGATTGATACGGTGGAAGTGACAGGATGCTACTGACCCCTTCTGCTTACAGTTTATAGTGTGACCCGGGAGAATAGTTCTTTCTTTCTGTTCATTTCTGGCACAGTTCATTTCAGAGAGAGAAATGCTGCTCTGCCCCGAGGCCTGGCCTTGTTTGATTTGTGCTCATCTATATCATGTTCTGCTGAATGCTGTTGAGATGTGTCTGTTGGCATGTCATGTTCGCAGCAGTTTTTAACTTCTTCTGCATAGGATTAAAGTTATTGCCCTTTTGTATCCTCTAAACAAAGTGTCTTTAAATAACAGATAAAATGGTGTGTGCTAATTAACATAGAGCAAAACATTTCTCAGTATCAGAACTGAATGTGCTTCTTTGTTCCTAAACATAACTTAATCAGACTTACTGCAAAGGAGCATTATAAGACTGAATACGATTTTTTAATTATTTGTTTTTATTATTTGCATTATTATTCTTTGGTGGAATTTGAGCTAGTCAACTACCGAATTTGCAGAAGAAGCTTAACATTTCAACAAATAAGTGCTACTATATGTTAAGCTAATTATACACTAAAAATTGAAGGTAAATCATCGTAAATGTCTTGATTCTTATTTTGTCAGCAGTTCCACAATTTTTCTATAATGTATAATGATAGATAAAATTCTTAATATGACTCATGTTCCACCTTCAAACTGTTTTAATTGTGCCCAGTATTCTGCTTTTGTCCAAAAAAGCAAGATTTAACTGATGTAAATTTATTATCAACTTCCAATCAACTATTGCATAGTCCTCATGGATTGTAAGATTCTTACACCTGTTCATTTATTTTCCTTTTTAATTAGTTCAGATGTAAAATAAATA
>JAUBNY010001020.1:2715117-2733895 GCA_032275445.1 Crypturellus soui
GAGGAGCGGCTGAGGGAGCTGGGGTTATTTAGTGTGGAGGAGTCTTAGGGGAGAACTTGTCGCTTTCTGCCACTGCCTGAAAGGAGGTTGTAGTGAGTCGGAGGTTGGTCTCTTCTGCAGAATAACTACCGATACGACAAGAGGAGGTGGCCTCAAGTTGTGGCAGGGGAGGTTCAGGTTAGACATTAGGAAAAATTTCTTCACAGAAAGTGAAGTGAAACATTGGAACAGGCTGCCTGGGGAAGTGGTGGAGTCCCCATCTCTGGCAGTGTTCAGGAAACGTGTAGATGAGGCACTCAGGGACTTGGTTTACCAGGAAGGGTATTGAGCGGCTTATGGTTGGACTCTGTGGTCTGAAAGGTCTTTTCCAGCCATTATGATTCTATGTTCATCTGTGTTCCTGTACATCCAAGCACATTCTTGCTAGAAATTATGTCCCAAGAGATGCTGACTGTAACTTTGGCCTGTGGCATTGGTGCAAAAGAAGTTTAAGTGTATTTCTCATGTTTCTGGTTATTCAGTTATCTTTGAAGGCTCTTCTCTTCTTTAGCAGTATCCCAATAATGGAAACCAATGGCATATGAAACCTTAAACATGAATAGGAGAATTTTACCATTAGGGAAATAGTTTTCCTTGTCACACAAGTTCTTGGGGACTGGCTTACACTCTATTTTCAGTTCTCTGCAGCTTAGCAAATAATCTTTGGAGGTCTCAGGTGCCCATCTGGCAATGCAGACTTTAACCTAAAAACAGGGATGGGGGGGAAAAAGCAAATATTTGACTGAAAACACACATGACAGTGGTTAACATTTTGCTTTGGTGAGTGAATACTCTCTAGAAGGCCAGTTTGCATTGAAAGCAATGTTTCTGTGGATATCCATATAATATCTAAATGCTTTACATTGAAGGAGGCTAAGAAACAGCAAACCGTGTAGTTTGTTCAACATTCCTGTACTAGGATGAGATTTCTACACTGTGGCTAGTTAGTGGTGATCAGATAATGTCATAGGACTTTAGGGAAAAAAAAAAAAAAAGTAAAAATTCTTTTCCACAGGATATTAGCGCTTAGCTTTGATGAAGATATTGACTGATAAAATATACATTCATTGTTTGACTATTAATGACCTTTAAAGTAAAAGGCACCAACATTCACAATTTGTACCTATAATTAATAGTAAAAGTCGCTTTACTTTTGGAACTCTTGATAAAACCCCATTCATACATAGGTATTTTTGCTGGTAATTGTAATGATAT
Source organism: Crypturellus soui (assembly GCA_032275445.1). Classification (NCBI taxonomy): domain Eukaryota; kingdom Metazoa; phylum Chordata; class Aves; order Tinamiformes; family Tinamidae; genus Crypturellus; species Crypturellus soui. Next base: position 2,716,372 of record JAUBNY010001020.1, read on the forward strand.
TGAACTGAAGTATGTATGAACTGAATGAAGGATGTTAAAGACCAAGAAAGAATGCTGCAAAGCTGTCTCATAGCATCAGTAGCAGTGTGGGGAAAAATTTGAACAATTTGCTTTAAGAATTATCATGTAAGGTTTGCTATAAAAACAATGGCATAGCATAACCCACAATCTAAATGAGAATGTTACTGGAAACAAAATCATCTTTGCTTAATGATTTTTTTTATTTGTTTTAAGCACTGAAATAGTCTTCATTTTAAAATTAAGGTTCAGGCAGGATACTGGAAATAAATCCCTTTAAAATCCTATATACTCTTATATAATTCCTATATATTTTCTTATCCTTATTATTCCTGTGAACTGGTCTCAAAGATTGTTGTGTGTTGTTAAGCAAGGGCCTAAATAGCAGGAAAGCACATATTCTTTAAACCATCTCTCTTTGACCAGATCTTTTGGATAAACAGTCCTAATGCACTTGATAAGGACAGGGGATTAGGGGCTGTATTTTGGAGTGGTGGTTCTGTTTAGTATGCGTGCCTGTATATACCTGCCAGATGCACTTTCTGTGCTGTCAGTCCTACCAGGTGCTTCGATTTCATGGTAACCTTGCAGAAACAGTTGTCCCCCTTTCTAAAGGGCAGAACAAAGAAGGAAGGGCACAATCTCAACACAGAGTCTGGCATAAACCTCTTGTGTTGTATTGAACAGATCACCTGTGATTTTGTTCCACAATATGCCCTGTGTGCCAGGTGGGGTGAAAATGAGGAATTCAGATGTATAGATTAGGCTTTGCTAATTGCTTTTTGAGTCTCTTCTGGAAAATCTTCTGAAAGTGCAAGCTAGTAATACTTAGAGTTGATTGAAATAAATTCAATTTGTTCAAAATACATAGTAAGAGACTAGACTAGAAGGCTAGAAGGAAAATAATTAGCGACACTGTCTTACACACACAAACTTTCATAATCGGAAACCTGGGTTTAATTGCCAGAGGAGGAGAGAGGATTTCTCAGTTCTTAAGGGACTGTATTGTATGCAACTTTTCTTTTTTTCTTTCAGAGCAACAGTGTTTTTTCTTTAGGTTATGTATCCAAGTCCTACATCTGCAGGGTATAAGACATTCCACTATTATGAGCTAAGTGGATTTGCAGAAAGCCAAGCCATTTTGACGGTTGAATTTGGTTTTATGTATATAACATATACATATATATGCATATAGTAGCTCTGTGTGTGTGTATATAAACATGCTTTTAAAGGATCTATAGTTATGTTGTTGTTTTTCTGTTAGTGATATGGAGTGATTTGCTGATTTATTTTGGGAATAACAAGAGGTGTTTTGTATTATGTTCAATGCCATCATTTAATCATTGTGATGATGAAAAGTTGAGACCTGCTGATGTCTCGAGCTTTGTTCTTAAGCCTCCATCTGTTACCTTGCATCCTGTATGACTTTTTTACAATCCAGAGTTCAGATTGTTAACATCTTTCCTGTCGTCATGTGTGAGTCCATACAACCTGTTCTACAGTTAATTACATTCATTTGATGTGAAAGGCTGCTAAAGAATAAGCAATGGACAGGTAAAATAAATCTATTGAAATTATTTTAGAGGCTACAATTCCACTTATTAGTAAAATTCTTTCCATTTTTGGTTTATTGCTCTTCTGAAGAGTAATCAGACTAGAAACTCTGTATATATTTTAACATTTAGCACTTGTTTTTAAATACATTTCCTTTTTCAAACATTCAAAATCATAATTCATTATATAAATTATGACTTAAAGGCATCATGCTACGGACAACTTGTTGTATTTCTAGGTTGACAGGGCATGACTCTGTCCTTTCATCATTGGAAGATTCCCCTTTCACCTCAATATAGGAGATTCATATTACATAACTTTACTTGTCTCTTATAAAAATAATAAAGATAACTCCTAAGGGCTACAACGTTCTGACTAAATTTTATTTTGTTAATAGGTTTCTTTGACTTGAGTTCAAATGGATTGAAAAGTCAATTGGCTTTTGCCATACTTTGTGTCAGGATCTTTGTGCTTATGATGCTCACTAAGAGGAAAAAAAAAATCATCTAGTGGTTCCCTCTTCTAGCAGAGTGCTATTCAATGGTGTTTAGGTATTACTCTAGGAAAGCAGTTCCCCGAGGAGGGATTTGGGAGTTAACCATGAGACAGCAACGTGCCCTGCCGAGAAGGCCAGTGGGATCCTGGCTGCATTAGGAGGAGCGTTTCCAGCAGGTCGAGGGAGGGGATCCTCCTGCACTGCTCAGCCCTGGTGAGGCCACATCTGGAGTATTGGGGGCAGTTCTGGGCTCCCCAGGACAAGAAGGACGTGGAGCTTCTGGAGAGGGTCCAGTGTAGAGCTACGAAGATGATTAAGGGACTGGAGTGTCTATTGTATGAGGAAAGACTAACAAGCCGGACCTGATTAGCCTAGAGAAGAGAAAACTGAGAGTGGATCTTATCAACATTTGCAAATACCTGAGGGGAGGATGTAAAGAAGATGGGGCCATGATCTTCTTGGTGGTCACCAGCAACAGGACAAAGCCTAATGGGTACAATAGAAACACAAGAAGTTTCATAGAAATGTGCTAGCTCACCGTTCTGCTGCTTCTAGCAGTTTTGAGTCCATGGCTGTAAGACCCTACATGAACCGAAAAAGATGAGTTTTTTCAACTGTCTGTGGACAAGATGTAGATAATCTAAGATCTCCATTTTGGCTTGAATCAAAAGAACATTTTTCTTTTTGATAAAAAAGTAGGCTTGCTTGTTTGTTCTTCTCAGTTGTACCTTTAATAAAATCATGCAATAATATGTAGCTTTCATACAGAAATATGAAAAGAATATGCTAAATCCATGCAGTTGTTTGAAGCATTTTGTGTCTATGAGCAGTGACAAGGGATGTGATCAATCCAAATAACAGCAAGTATGCTGTTTATGAACTAATGAAACATAAATCATCAGAAAGATGGTGCTTCATTACAGTTTTTTTTTTGAACTTTCCTTCTGAAAGAAACTGGAACTGCTGCAAGAAGGCATCTAGTTGTTAGTGCTGAGCTTTTTCTCTTTTCTGTCCATACTGTTCATTGTAGTTCGTACACTTTTGATGCTGATAAATTATCAGTACTTTTTTTTTTTTACTTATTTCTGAAAACCCAAATTTGGAAAGAATTAACAGAAGCCTCTGTCTTGGACAGCTATGTTCTGCTTATGGCAGCCCATCTGTATTCAGTAGTTCCTTGGTCAAAAAAAAAAAGGTATCAGTTTTGCCCCAAATTGTCTACCAAAGCGCAAAACACTTCTACCTGCTTATACTTTGCAGGCTAGCTTTTAAAGAGGGAAAGGTAACATAAGCTGTATTTTTATATTCCTTCCAATCAAGCAATTTAGGCACATGAGACTATGCTGAGCTGATACAACAGTGTGTATAGGAATCTGCTAATGAGCAACATTGCATTTGGCAGTGCGTTGTTCTTTCACAGAGACTAGTTCAGGGCAATGGGTAGCCAAATAGAATTAAAGCCCACACACTATTCCATAGAGAATTGTCATTTTGAGACATGACTGAGCAGGTGACATTTTGTATTAGTAAAGTCTGAGTAATAGATCCTTAGGCATGCATTCCAATTTAGATTTTAATGTGTGCAGTTGTGGTAATTTGAAATGAGTTCATCTCAGTAGTGTCATTAATTCCCCAAATCAATGTAGTTTAAACTGTTGAGATAACACTTGCTGTGATGACATGGGAATAAAAAAAGATGTCTTTATGAGTTCAAGAACTTAATTTCACAAGCCCTTTTAACTTAAAATCTGCTCTTTGTACTACATTGTCTTAATTTTCTGAGGCCATCAATCTGACACTTGATCTAAAATTAACTTTTATATGAATTTAAACAACTTTGTAGTTGAATTTGCTTTGATCTTCAGGGGACAAGGTGTTTTCTATGCATTTTTTTCGTAAGAATTAATAAATTTTACAGATGAAACCATATTAAATGTTCTTTAAAAATGTTGACTTATCTTTCTCAGATGTCTTTTGAGATCTGTAGTTTGAAATTTAAAAGTATGCTGGCTTCAAATGCCACAAGAATTTATCATTACAAACTTAGACTATATACGGTTATTCAGCATATATTAATGTTGTAATTTGTTATAACCATATTGAGCTTCAGCGGGAAAAAAAACCTGAAGGCACTGTCAACCATTTGGTGCACTTCCATATATCAAGAGACTTAATGGAAAGAATGTTTTCTTTATAGCAGTGGTAATGGGAGAGAGGAAATGTGTGCAAGATAAGAGGGAAAAAATGAGAGGAAAATATAGAGGAGGAAAGAGCACATGACGTAGGCTGGTATTGGGCTGGCATTTCAGGCTCCATTAACTGGAGAGTCAATTTGTATCTTTTCTGCTAAAATGGTATACTGGTATGTAATCCGAGGTCCGCATGAGCTCTGGAAATGAGAAAATAAATGCAGTGAAAATGAAGTTTTAGATTTACTTGTGAGTTAAGTATCCTAAGGTTAGTTTTATATATGAAAACGGGGTTGATTTTTGGTAAGATTCTCAAGAAGGAAGAAGAGGGAGGAGTTTACAGTGGGATAATGTAGAAAGGTGGTGAAGTTACTTTTGCTTGAAGAGAAAATTAATTTTGCTAGACTTTGGCAAATCTTTGCACCTTTTTTTCGGAGCATACTAAGTAAAGGTAAGGGGTGAGAAGCAACAACTAATATCACAAAGAGAGCGAAGTGTAGTTTACAAAGGCAAGAGGGCTAGTGAAGTCCTACAATGGGAAGTCCGTGGCCTTTATTCGGGTTATTTATTAAGATCTTTACTTGAAATTCAGACCGAGTTCCTCAATCACATTAAATAGCTTCTTAAATGGCTTTTGCATTATATGTTTAAAAGTAATCCAGTCCTGATTTATGAGTCAGTCCATAGACTATGAAACAGCTCCCATGTGCTCATCAGTTCTTATATCAAGCAGGCTTCTAATAAAGCTGCTGCAGGAAGGCTTGGATCTCCTTGATGACTGTGTTAGAGGTCTAATTTCTGAGTAGCCTGAGCTCAAACGTTTATACTTTTCAATAAAGAAAAGTATATTCTTGTTTCAAATTATAAATACTTGTGCTTCAAGTATAAGCTAAGTATTGCCAAATTTTCATATATATATGAAAAATGTAGTAAATTATAGAATTTCAAAAACAAAGAATAGCCCTAATGTGAAAATAGATGGAGGCACAAAATAAATGGAGCGAAGACGGGGACTCATGGCAAATTCCTTTTTTTGCATTTTTGGCAACTTTGGGTCTTTATGATTACTGTCAGGCTATTCATTAGATTCTTTCCCAACTCCCTTTTCACAAGCCTGTTTGAAACAAAACACAAGTTAATGCATGAATATGAGCACAGGAAATCAATCTTGCATTATGATCTTTTTTTTTCCTTTAATAATTAATCTAGAAAAAAGGGAAACATTATAAGCTCTTTCTCCCACCTCTCCCACCTACGTGACTGAAACACTAGGAAAGAGCACCTGATCAGGTCCCAGTGAAACTTTCCAGAGAACAGAAGCCTTTTTTTGAATCATGCAGTTCTATCTGATCCTTTTCCAAATTCATGACTTGGGTTGGCCTTCTAACAAGTATGCGTTTGTCTTGCATATCTACTTCTCTGCAAATATTTCTGTGTAGTGTGTTGTGTCCAGATTGAGTCATCCATCCAATGCTATGTCCTACTTCAGTTTCCTGCATCAGAGTATAGGATTTAAAGGATTTAACTGCTAATCTTCCATTCATGTCTTTAAATATTCTGATTAAACATCATATCATAGTTAAAGATTTTTAGGTGGACATTCCTTCTTAGTGAGATCCAGAAAGAACTGGTACCTACTCAGGTACCTATCCACAATACCGTGCTGCTCGGCTCACGTAAGTTTTGCTCATACTACTTAATGTATGGACTGATGTGTGTATGAAATCACATATGGAATATGCCAGCCATTATAAATGTTGGAGCTATTTGGTGAGTCTTAGATTTCCTGGCTGCTTGAACATTTTTATACAGTAAAACCTGAAAATCAGTAGGTGAAATACAAAATTGGCAGAAGCTCTGCCTGATAACACTCCAAGGAGCTCTTAGATGGTCTTCGTCAAAAGACACATTATTGGGAGGCAAATGGCCAAAATCTTTTCTCTGGCCTTTCTGCCTGTAGTGACAATGATTATTTGAAAGAAGGGGGAACAGAATAATGCCTCTTGAGACAATGCATTCTATGAATCTTGTGATGCCTTTTAAAGCAGTTTCTCCAAGGTACTACCTATTCAGAAATATGAGAGGAGGAGAAGATAACAGGTTAATGTAGCATGCAGAAAAGATACTCTCTGCTACAACTGTTCCTCCTGCAGCCAAGGGAAAGAATATGGTAACATTCAATGTAGTTTGCCAGTGATGGAATTTCCTAGAAGTTTTTCTTTTTCTATTTTTTTTCCCCTTTATTTTTAGCTTCCAGTGATTTCCTGTTTTAAACTTGTTCTCTCAGTAGTACAAGATTTTTTTTTTTTTCCCCATCATCCCTGTACAGAAATATAAAATATGATGAAGGCCTCACAGGGGAATTGTTCTCTAATCTTACAGAATTTTGGAGGCTTTATTTTTTTTTTTTTTTTATAAATAACTTGCTATTTGTAGCAAAAGCACCATCAGTACCAGTTCTCTACAATGTAGTCGCCTTTTTGTCAGAGGAGTGATGTTTTACTTCAGCTTCTAAAGCTATTGCCTGTCTATTGATGGGCTATCTCTAAACCTGCTAAATTGCTTTTCTTCTTTCTAGTATTTTTTTTCCTCTTGGCCATTTCTCAGTTATGCTGACAGTGATTAAATATACACATGAATCAGGACCATCTTTAAATTACACTTGTAAATCTAGCCTGTCTCTTTATCAGGTTACTCTACCATGGTCTCCAGTCGCTGTGCCATTCCCTCTCTGTGCGCATGGGTAGTGTCCTTGCCACAATATCCTCAGGCCCTGAGACAGGACCCACTTCATAAAGTGTGTGCTGTACCTGGGTGTTCAGAATCACCTTTTGAAAACCATGTGGAATTTGGTCCTTATTCTTGTGGCCTGGGGTGCTTGCCAGGACAACTGCTGCTTTGGACAGGACAAAAATATTTTTGTATCATCGGATTAATACATACCTCTTGCATGTTTTTATCAGTGAATCTTATTTACAAATAGATAAAGTATAGTGTAGAATGAAATGACTTGCCAATTCGATAACAGACCAGTCAACTCTTCCATCAGTTCAATACCCTGATTGATAGATAACACTGCTTTGAAGTAGCTTGGTCTATCAATAGACAGATATGGCTCTTAAGTGAAAAAATAGGGGAAAAAATGCAAATAACGTTACCTTATGCATCTTGGTTATGATTGACTGTAATAAATAGACCTCTTGGCACAGATTTTTTTTTCACCATTGTTTTACTGGTGTTTTGGAAATATTCTAAAAATAGTAACCCTCATTTAGGAAAAAATGCTTTCATGTGTCTACTTACAGTCTCAAATAAACCTCTCATCTTCTTTCATTTCTTCTGTATTTCCAAAACAAAATATCTCACAAACAAAACTAAAGATAACAATGGACAAATTGAGGGAAAAGAAGATGACTCAGTTAATACAGAGGCTGGGGGAATTGATAAGGGAAGTTGTCTTGGTATATGCAATCATTATGTTCATATGTTTATATTTGTGAACCACTATTGAAGATACTGCTTTTGGAATGCATTCTGAAAAGCAGCAGTTTCATTCTTTCAATTATCAGTATATTTCAAAACTTGTTTTCTTTCCAAATTAGAATGGAAAATCAAATTTTTGTGAAATGAAAAATCATGAATCTATTTCCACTTGATAGAATATAAACTATTTATGGTACTGTGTTTTCATAAATTTGTTTAGTAGTAAGTATAGAGAAAAACAGAACGTAAATGCAACATTTAGTTTTGCATAGTGCGAATGAGAATTTGAAACCCTTGAGGCTTCTCTTTTTGCTACTGGCTTTCCTTCTCAGATTACTCAAAATATGAATGTATTTTCCACAAGAGGACTTTGGCAGATTTGTATTTTCCTAGCAAAATAATTTTGACTTGTGTTGGCTTCATTTTTCCTGAACTACTTATGTATTATCAAATTGATTAAGTCTCCCCATCTGAACTGTTAAATGTTTTCCAAGCTGCATTGTCTTTAACATAAACCATTAAATTATATCTGTATATATATCTCTCTTTTATATCTCTATATCTACGTCTTATATCTCTATAACCTTTCTATAAACCAGAAAACTGTGCTGGTCTGAACGGAAATGCCAAAGAAGTATTGTGCTTTTACCATAACAGAGTTTGGGTTGATGTTTGTCCTGGCTTTATACATAGGTAAAGAACAACGAAGCTGTGTTTATGTTAGAATCTGGACTTCACTCTTAAGAGAAGCTCCTCCATGAAGGCAGTGGTTAAATTGCAACCGTGGCTGCACTAGTAGAGTATGAGAGGGCGGCATAATCTTGTTTTAAGTGCCATGTTGCAGCTTTTCTGGATCAGCAGTACAGCTGGAGAGCTCATAGCCATTTCTGCAGGGTCGCACAGTTCAACAGACTGGACAAGGTTGGAAGAGGAGCTACTTCTCCCCATGTAAGATAGCCTGGCACCGCTGAGAAGAGGCACCTGAAAGCAGTGGGAGGCAGCAAAAGTGCTGCTCAGAGCTTCAGCTGTGTTTGTGCAGCTTGAGCTCAGAGCGGCAGTGAGCTCTAACCCCAGCTAGCTCCAAACTCAGCAAGGGCTTCTGCCGCTCCTCATACAAGGTCTTGTCTTTTTTATTGACGTGGTTGTCCTGTTGCTCTTGATCTGATCCATCTCTATCTCTTTTCTTGTTTTGTTTTGTTTTTCCTTCTTCAAACTCTCCTCTTCAGTTAACTTCAGGGATAGAAACTAGCAGTCAGCTCTTAAACTGAAATACGTTTAGCTGCGAGTCATCTTGGGCCCTTTTGGTGCTCATTCAGCATGTTGTTATCCGAAACAAGCTTAGTAGGGACATTTGAAAACAGCAATGTGAGCTAGTCTGTGTTATTTCTTGCGCATACCCCAAGTCATTTTTTTTCCACATATAATTTTGTTTTCATATTTTCATGAATCTTGTTATCTGATGTATCACATTTACTTTGATAACTGTACTGGAAAGTAGATAGATCAACTGTCACTTCCTACCTCAGGGTTGTTTTAAATTGTTATCAAAAGTTATGATTCTCAAAATATGGATTATTTATTTATACTTTCCCCAGCACGTTGTGTTCTACAGATGGCTAGCATTTTATACCACAGCAGTAGCCCTGGAGCAAAAGGGATTTTTGGCCAATCTTCTCTTTTGGTGTCAGTAGTTGGCGTTTGTTTTCATCTGCTGTGTATTTAAAAAAAATCCTGAGTGCACAATTATTTAGCTCAGACTCATATGTTCTTTTGCTCTAAGGTAGAAATACAATAAAAATTTAAATGTTTTCCTGCTAAGCAGTGAAACTGAAGTCAGTGTAGAGAGAAAATACACTGTGCTGAACAGTAGGAATGCTAGTTTTTGCCAGACCTACACTTTATCAGCTCACTGAGGCAAGTCTGTTTCTTGAAATAAATTATTTTAAGAGAACTCAGTAAAAGAAACCTGACTTAAAAATGAAGGCATTGCTTTTCATTTTTATAAGGCTTTCAATGCTCTGAACTGTTGGCAATATATGATGCTGGATCATGATGTTTGCCTTTATTTACAACAGTGGATTTATATTCACTAGCCAAGTGCACTGCAGTATGCTAGACTCCGTAATAGTATTGTGGAAATGGTTTGTAAGTTGTTACCAAATTAATTAAAATAGTCTCATGAGGACTTTGAAAATACAGGAAGATGCGGAGGTGTAGACATTCTGTATTTTATAAGTGGAAAGTAATTAAAAGATGTAGTTGTTTTCAAAACCTTTTGTTGTGGTTTATTTTGCCATCACGTTACTTTGGGTGAGTTAGGAACCTGCAAGTGTTTTAATTAAAAATGTTTGTATGTAAAAATGACATTTGGGAATTATTTGGATCATTTTACAGGCTTCCCAGAGAGGTTGTGGAGTCTCCTTCCCTGGAGATCTTCCAAACCCGCCTGGATGTGACCCTTTGCCACATGCTCAGGGTGTCCCTGCTTGTGCAGGGAGGTTGGACTAGATGATCTCTAGAGGTTCCTCAACCATTCTGTGATTTTACGTTTCTTCATACTTTACTGTGGTGAAATTCTCTGCTAGCATCATGATTTTCTGCATGATAGAGTTAGTGTAAGCTTATATCATTTTTGACCTCCTTTTTCTCTTAAATACTTTTTGCAATTAGTGTATTGATTTTTTTTTATGACTTTAAAAAAAAAAATGTTTTTTTTTTTTTTGCATTCCCTTGGGAATCAGGGAAAGGATCACAGTAGGCTCAGAGACTGAACTTTGTCCTGACCTAATTACTTTAAAAGGACTAATGATACAGCAGTTGCATTCACTCACAACAGATCAATTAATCATGCATTCGTGAGATCTCAGAAGGATTATAAGTGCAACAAGCCTGGGTTATCTAACCACAGAAAGTTCATATGCTGATCAGATAGCAGTACATCTGCTCATCGAGGCATGCTGTCACAAATATGTCAAATTCATCCTTTCTTCAGGGACTCTGCACACATTTTAATTCTTTTTTTCTTCTTTTTTTTTTTCTTCTCTTTTCTTCTTTCTTTTTTTTTCTTTTTTTCCCCCATATTTCAAAGTACGCTGTAATCATGTCCTAGGATATCTGAAAACTATGAAGGAACAGGCTTGCAGATAAGCTTCCTTGATTCCAAGGTACCTTCCTTGGTCAAGACATATACTCTGTAGCAGTATATGTCATTGAAATACAATCAGAAAATATAAAATACTCTCAGTAAGTAATGTCTGCCTCATCATTGCATCATTGCTACATTTTGTTAGATGTCTTAGATGTTTTCCGGTTGGCTGTCCTCATGTCCTATAAATCACGTATTTGGAAACAAAAGAAATCCTCTATCAATACGAAGTACTTCTGTGCACCTTTTTTCTCCTCCTCCTCCCTGGAAAGATAATCAGGTAGTAATATGATAACATATCCAATGTGTTGGTGAGTGCACTGCTGACAAATCCATAGGTAGCATTGTCACCATTGCAGGGGAATTTTCTATAGGGAGAAGGTCACAGTATGGAGACATTCCCAAATAACTCTGTAGCTATTTTTTCTGCTTTATTATTTATTTTATTTATTTATTTATTTATTTATTTACCTTTTACCATTTGCCTCCTTGTTGTAGCTAATTTTCAAGAGGTTGTGCTTTCTCCATCTGCTGGTTCTGCTGCTTGGTATTTTTTGCCCTTTCGAGGTGGGGCTCCTGATGCCAAACTTTTTCAAAGGCATCTTACAATAACTCCAAGTTCTGTTTTTGATGATATCTTTAATAAATACCTGGCTCTACCAAAAATAACAACAAATGCAGGCTGTTTAGTTTATGAATGTATTTATGGTATGATAGGGTTGAGTTGCACACATGTGGAGGCAGGAGGCAGCTCAGACAGAGAAGGAAGCTAAGCAAGCTCAAACCAGTGATATGGGACGCTAGGAGAGATCTCAGGAATATACCTACATAAAGGAGGTCCAGAGTTGCAATGAGGAGCACTCTGCTGCCTGAATCCTCCTGTTTCAAGAAAGAAGGAGTTTGTATTTCCTCTTTGTTCTTTGGCTTAAGAATGACTCACCTGATTTGCAGAGAGTGGAAAGAATTCCTTGCCCAAGACTTTTCTATTTTCTTGTTTTCTTGTTGCACCAGTTCCGTGGGTGAAGAATATGTATTCATGGATACAAATATATGTAGTGCAGATAACGATATATATGTAAGTAAGCATATATATATACACACAAGCAGAGATCTGTTTTTCCAGAATAGATGATACGACGTTTGCAAAGTTGACTCTGTGTGCTTTTGAGTAATGTCTGAAGACAGGAAAGTTCATATTCTTTTTTTTCCTTTTTTTTTCCTTTTTTTTTCCTTTTTTGAAGATTATACAGCAGGTCTTTGACATCTACAATCAGACTAACGGGAATCGGTGTGTGTGCGTGCATGTGTGTGTGCACATATGCAGAGGAGTATAACCTTGCAATGCAAATTGCTTAAATCTTTTTTCTTCTCCCTTATTCAGACATAATTTGTTATTTCCCTATTTTCCTTCTGCAGCCCCAAACATTATCATGAATTTAAGCATTACCATTCTGATGCTGTTTGTCTTCCACTGCTGCCCACTTCTCTATCCCACTCTTGTCATAACACATTGCTCCTTCAAATGACTTATTGCAATCCAGCAGCTCCTCACAATCCACCTTTTTCTGCTTTGTCCATTGACTTTTACCTTTAAATCTGTACTGTCTGCTTTGTTTTTTACAGTCTTTATTGTGCTCCTCCTTTCCTCAAAAGCTCACTTTTTTCCTTGTCGTCATAGTGATAAAATTGCAGTTTATCAGTTTTCTGAGACAATGCTCGTGTGTTTTCCTTTCTGTTTATTTCTGTTTGAAGTACCTATGTAGAACTGTGTAAAGACACATTGCTCTGTTAACATTTGTTAATAGCCCTGTAAGATTTTTTTTTTATCCTCTCTGAGGGTGTTATAACACTTTAAATAACGGAAATGTTCTTTGTTGGTGTCTCTGAATATCTGTTGCTTTCTGAATATTTATATATTCATGAGTCATGACATCTGTCACTTGGGATGTTTCAAAAGTTTTCCGCTTCAAATACACAAGAAATTTAACAGCTCTTTTTAGAGTCAGCTAGTATGGAAGAGTTCACAAAAATATCTGACAGGATTGTTTAGCACATTCTTGCACCAAGTTGTGCTCCCAGATAGCTTTACTGATTGTCAGTTTTGACATCCATTCCCATCGTCTTTGTAGTGTAATTAAGTTACTGGTGAATCCCTGGACTCCATAGGCAAACTGATTTTTTTTTTCTCCTTTTGAGCTTCCCCTTTTTTTTTCTTCTTTTTTTTTTTTTTTTTAATCAGTCCAGACTTTCATTTTAAATTAACCCACTGTGTTCAGTTAACAAATGTATATTTGGTTAATTCTAACTAGCTCTCTTCTATAGCAAGATCAGAATATTACTGAACAATTTAAGCTTTCATTATTAGTTTACATAATTTCAAAAACTTTACAACTTTCCTATATATTAAATACCCTTCAAGTGTCTTTTTTTCCTTCCATTTTTACATTTTCTTTCTCTTCCACTAATATTATTCTTTATTCATGCTTTCAAAAATGCCAAAGATGATTCAGTCCATGTGGAAACCAATAAGGAAACTGCCATTTAGGGTAGTGTTGGTAAAAGGGCTGGCCCTCTTTGTGTGTTTTACTCTCCATTCCTACCTATTCTTTAATTCACTTGTAAAATCTAACATGTCAGTTATGGTTTAAATCAATAGTAGAAGGCCACAGTGTAGGGAATTAGTTAGACCTTTTTTGACCAAATCTTCTGTAAAGTCTTTTGTCTAGTACCTTTTATTTTAATCTTTGCAATTTTGAAAGTAGTGATGTGTTCCTAAAATCTTTAGGGGTTCTCTTTGAAAGTGGATGTTTAGCAGTATGTAAACAGAGAGATGGAAATGTCACAGTGTTTAAGTTATGAAGGCCTTTTTACCACGAGGTAGCTATTTGAAAATGGCAGAATGGAAACTGTTGCAGTGTTACAACAACACAGATAGTTTACATTTGTTACTCAGATATCAGTGTGAAAGGAGGGTAAGTTTTAAAGTCTCTAAAATATTATGCCACACTGGGAAGCAGGGAGATGGGAGAAAGAAGACAGTTATTTATTTTTATACTACAAACCTGAAAACAATATTTCATTTTAAACTGTCCAATACTAATGAAAGGGGGAAGAAGTATGTTTAAATTTTATCAAAAATAGCTTTAAACTTTAAATCTATTTAACACTTCTGTAATAAACATGTTCAAAAGACCATATACCAGGACAGTTATCGTAGGTCTCATTATTTCATGGTAATTACAGAGCCGAGGACTGAAAAACTAAGAAGACAAAGCCCACTGTGAGCTAATAGCTACATTGTTAAATCTTGCAAATACTGAACTTAAGTGTTCCTCTAATCCAACCAGCTGCCCTGGAGCAGGGTCATATTCCTTGTGTAGCTTAAATTCTGTTTCGGCAAAGTGTGTTGGATCAGAGTTTATACATACAAAATTCCTAGAAATGTTTCCAATGGAAGCAGTCTCACAGCCCCCAGCTGTTTTGCAGTTTTAACTGTTACCTCTTCCATCCCTCAGCCATTTTCGTTGAAAATTAGCATACTCCTTAGAGGACTAGACTGTTCTTGGTTGCTCATTCTTCATTTTATAGCCATATTTTATTTTGTACAACTATTTTCATGCCCTGGCAAACAGATCCAGTCCTTGCAGACTTGCCTCAATCCGATTGATTTAACTTAATAAGCAGATGCAAGCAAGGAAGGAAAGGGCTTTGGTGTTCGTATCCTGGTAATTCAGAGTCATTCTTTGTTTTTGGTAGTATGAACATTGAAAGTTTTGAAGAAGACTTCCTACAAATATGAGGAAATTTGAAGTATGAGAATTGATTGGTATTGCAGAGCTTCACGACAAGGAAAAATGAGGATTAATCTTTTGAATTTTTTTTTTTTTTGAAAAGTGGTGAATATGGTGTGCAATGTAGATGTGATTTGGTTCTGTTTAGAATAGAAAGCAAATCAGTATTTTATTCTACAGATTGCTGCATTATCATTGTTGTTTACAGTGGCAGTGAAATTAAATTCAAATCAATTATGACTTCTGAATGGGTTGATTATCTGGTTTGTGTAAATCAGTGCAACTCCACTTACTTTGAGTGAAAAATGTTAATGCAAATGAGTTGAAAATTTATCCCAAGTCTGTCTGCTTTAAATGAGTATTTATAACATTTTGGATCCATTTTAAATTTGTCCAACCTTAAGCACTCAAACTTCTTAGTTTTCTGTGGCATAGCAAATACATTCCTCACCTATTTTGTTCTGAACATATTTCATACATCTTCAGTTATATAAAAAAAAAAAACACAGAAATAAAACTACAAAAAAAGTTAGCATTTCTTAGCTGCCTTCATCTTTTTAAATTGCCTTCAGTATTCTGATCAGCCTGATTCTGTAAGAGAGAATTGCCAGAGTTGTCTGGAAAAGAGAGATCAGCAATATTTTCATAACTTAAGGGGTTCAGCTGCAAAATAATGATCATCAGCTGTATAAGTAATTCTATGGCATAAATGTATTTTCATTGTTACAAACAATAGTGGTGTAAATTTTCATTGTAGTAAATAGGGTATTAATTTATTTCTTAGAATTGTGATCTTGAAATCTTATACACAGCAAAAGTGTAAAATATATGTAATATACAGGAAGTGTGCAACATACATAACATACAGGAAGTACCAAACTTCAATTACATCCTAGATAAAATTAGTATGCATTGCACTGCAATGGTTTGTCTTTGTTTTGTTTTTCTAATCAAGATTTCAGTGAATTTCAGGTTTGTTCTCTGCCTCTCCCGTATTAGTTCCATTGTCCTGATTTGCATCATTTGTACCAGCTGGCTTCTTGTCAGTCTGCAGTTTGGACCTTTACATCCAACAGCAAATTAATTACAGGAAAAGAAATCCCAATAGAACTCCTGTGCCTACATGTTTTCTCAGTTATCCAGGAGTGGATGTTGCTGATTCTTGTCAAAAAGGAGAAGGGAAACATGGGGAAGAGGGTAGCACATATTTTACAGATGCGATTAATTATTCCACAAGTGTCATAGTCACCTCCCCTTTCCACCCGCTCCTCATACATTTTGAAGTTAATCTAAGAAAAAAACAATGATTTTATTTTTATTTTATAAACTAACGCAGAACAATAAGTGTTGGGTAATATGTAGTGAGACGTGTATTTCTTTTTAAGAATGTGTAGCCTTGATGCCCCTCTCAAATACCAAAATGCTCTTTACAGTCTATTGAAAGGCCTGTTTTCATCCTAAATGTTTGTTCACTTTCCCTATGCTATGCTCTAAAACCAAAAGTAAAAAACCTACTAGAGTTTTCTCTGTCTTAATTTTGGAACTTTTGTTTCTTTCTTAAATCCTCTCCTCTCATTTTTAACATTGCAAACATAAGTGGCTTGCAGTTACATTGCCTGGTAGGTATTCATAGGGGAGAGAAAAACAAAGTAAGCTTTAAGTGTTTAGAACTTGAATATTCTTTTCTCACATGAGCAAATAATTTACTCTTTTATTCAATTCCTGCACTGTGTTAAAGTTTAACTTTTTTTTTATTATTTTATTTTTTACTGCTTTTTTTTTTTTAATAAATGTTCAAACAGCTCTACTGTGGTGAGGAAAGGTTAAACGGTGTACAGTATAAAAATAAAGTAATGCTCTACTTCTGGTGAAATGATCTGGTGAAATTATATGCTATTTTAGTCTAATTTATTCACTGTCTTTTATTGCTTATTTCCTCCAGTTTTATATTTTTCTTGAATCAATAGATATGATTTCTTTGGCTATCTTTTCAGTATGCATATAATCTTCAACTTGATATTTTATTGTTATCTGAGCTATCTCATGTAGTCCATCTTTTTCAATAGTGCACAGATCACAGAAGAAGATAATACCTTGCCCAGATCTTAAGAGAATATTGAGTACAGCTAGATACAGTTTCTGTTCTGTAGCAATATCTTTCCTCATTTTCTGCACCATCTTGTTAGCACACTTTAAGAGCTCAGTCCAGTGTTATTCCAAGGTCATTTTCAAAGTCCTGCTGTGATTGTGATTCTTTTATATGTGTCTGTGGCTTTGAACAGAATGTGAAATTTAATGGCTTAGCTTCTGAACATGAAATTTAATTTACAACTTGTCAGATTATTTACAAAATGGATGCCATTGTAAAGGATTCTCCTAAATATAACCACAGCTTATTTCTTTTGTTCTTTGTTCATTTGTATATTCCTGTGAAATTCACAAAAACAAAATCATTTTGAATATCTAAATTCATAGATGTCGCTGCTGACCATCTCCTTTGGACTCTCCTTCCAGGTAGCATTGCTATGTGAGGTAGCAGATAGCAGCTACACACACAGCCTCTCCATCCAGAAAACACCAGCTTCATTCTCTCCCTGTCCTTCACCTACTTGCAAAACTGCAGTTTATGCTAAAGCTGCTTGCAGAATTATTCCTAACTGCTCTCTGTTTAAAGCCCCTTGAGTCACTTGGTTTTTGGTATGAAAGACTGAATGCATCATTATTACATGTTGTGGTTCATTGTATATAGTTTAATCCTCTACTTCAATCATTCCGATTCCCTAATCCTAGTTGAGATTGGAAAAGACCTCTGGAGGTTGTCTAGTCCAAATTACTCCTGATGCAGCAG
>JAUBNY010001020.1:2733995-2764177 GCA_032275445.1 Crypturellus soui
CCCCCATCCTCTTTACACCCTCCTATCCGATACTTACATGTTTTGATAAGATCCCCTCTCAGCCTTTTCCTGTCCAGGCTGATCTGACTCACCTCCCTCAGCCTCTGCTCGTTATAGAGATGCCGCAGGCCCTTCATCATCTTTGTAGCCCTCTGCTGGACTCATGCCAATAGTTCCATGTCTCTCTGGTAGTGGGAAGCCCAGGAGTGGAAGCAGTACTCCAGATGGCAGCCTCACCAGGACTGAGTGCCGGGGAAGGATCACCTTCCTTCTACTTGCTGGCAATGTTCTTCCTAACACAACCCTTGGCCACAAGGGCACTTTGCTGGCTTGTAGTCAACATGGCCACGAGGACTTCCTGGTCTGTCTCTGCAGAGATGCCCTCCAGGAAAGAGCCCCCAACCTGCATGGGGTTATTTCTCTATGAGATTCCTTTCCACCCACCTCTCCGGTCTGTTGGGGTCCCTCCGAATGGCAGCACGGCACTCGGATGTAGAAACCACTTCTCCTAGTTTTCTATCTTCGGCAGATGAATGCTTCCTGAATGTGTCCTGGAAGCTAAGGAAAGGTTTCAAGTCTCTTTCTCTTTCTCGTTTTTCATAGTTTTCATTTAATAGTGTTTTTTGTTAGTTTGTTCAATTGTTTCTCTCTTCAGTGCTCTCAGACAGTGGGTTTATATTGTTAAGGTGGTGTGTTTAGGCTTCATAATGGCTCTAAAATTTATATCCTGAATTTCTGCTGCCCTGATTAAGGGATGGGAGTTAGGAATATTTACATGTCAAATGACAGTATAGAGGTTGAAGCCCGGTCTATACTTTTACAGGAGTTTATGGATATTTTGTTTTACAGGAGTTCATGGATATTTTGGCAATTTCATTGGCCAATCAAGCCTCTTAAATCCAAACATTCTGAGAGAAATTTTAGTAGTAAAAGGATCGTTTTATGTAAGGAATTTAAATTTTTTTAGAAATAAATCAATTTTAATTACTTTTTTTTTCTTTTTTAAGTCTTTTCAGATTGTGTTCTCATGGATCCCTAATTAATATTTTTAAATGCAGGTAATGAATTTGGGCATCCAGAATGGCTTGACTTTCCCAGAAAAGGGAATAATGAGAGCTACCACTATGCCAGAAGACAATTTAATCTAACTGAAGACCATCTTCTTCGCTATAGATTCCTAAATGCATTTGACAAAGATATGAATAAATTGGAGGAAAGATTTGGCTGGCTGGCATCTCCCCCGGTAAGCTATATACACTAAGTGTTAAGTTTTTAGTCACCAGTAGGGTATGTGTTCAGAATAACAATAATACAAAATTTGCATGCAGAAATTCTAAGCAACACTTTATTATGCACTGCGTAATGCCTCACCATATATTTCAAGTTGTCAAAACATGTCACTGAAATATTTTCTACCGAGAGTAAAATCTAAAATAGTATCCTTTTAGATTCACAGCAAGTTTTTTTTTTCCTATTATTTTTGCTATTTTTATGTAGTAACTTCAGATTGGTTAAAACAGACTATAAAACTTTGTCTATAATCCAGTCCAAAGATTATTTGGGAAAAGTGTAAATTCTTCTGACAATTTACTCTGTATAAGTAATTACTCCATTACTGATGAAACACTTTTGGTGCAGTATAGCATATTTTATAGTGTCCTGATACTTAACATGTCGCTTATGGCTTTGCCTTTTTTACCGGAATATTGTGCTGTACTTTTTACTAAAGTGAATCGTCAGTTATTATAGTTTCTCAGGTTGTAATGCTTTCAGTTATTTGATAGATTTTGTACATATAAGGAATGTTATGTACGTATAAGGAACATTATGTAACGCTGTAATCATAATTCACTTTAAAGGACTGTCTAAAATGGTTATGTGTTTATGGTTTCAGCAAATAGAATAAAGATGGTATATGTGCAGCAGTTTGTTACAAATAATAAATGTTTAATATGGTTTATCAAAGCCATTTCTCATATACCAATTAAAAAAAAAAACACATTATCTCGTGCTTCTTTTTTTGTATTGCTAACAATAGTAGTGATGCTGGTCATTGTAAGAAATCTATTGAAAATTTGTTTTGATTAAAAGCACACTTCCTTTGTTAAATAAATGTGTGATACAATGACCATATTTTACTAAATTTGGACAATGAAGTCCAAGTTTCAAGTGCTTATCTCTAGCTCACTTTTTAATTTTATGTTTACCTCTAAAATTTAAAGCTGTAGTTAAATGATACAAATGGTTAAGTAATAAAATATTAAGTAATAAAGAATCACTAAAATACAAGAGATCTTTAGCTTGTGTGTTAACTCCAGTATTTATAATATTGTTTGAATCTTTAAAAGCCTATTTTAAGTTGAACTGAGGTATAACAGCAGTGTGTTTTCTTACTTTTGCCAATTCAGTTAAAAATTAGGTACTATTTTATAGTGTTGAAAAAAACTTTCTCCCTAGGCCTTTGTGACTGAAAAGCATGAATCTAATAAGGTCATTGCATTCGAGAGGGCCAGTCTCATTTTTATTTTCAACTTCCATCCATATCAAAGTTATGTGGACTACAGAGTGGGTGTTGAAACTCCAGGAAAATATCCTTTATTGTCTCATATGTTAAAAGTTCAAAGTTACCTTTTTATTATTCTGTTTTCTAAATGAATACAAACTTTAATTAAAGGTAAGTAACAATTTTTTTTTGTCATTAGTACAATTGTTCTTTAATGGTTAGTAATTAAATTTTAGAGGAATAAATATTATATCGTCAGTAATTGACTTGTGTGTACATTTGTCTCCCAATACTTTAGCATTGAGGGAGTTAAAAAAAAAAAAAAAAAGAAAAAAAAAGAAAGAAAAAAGATTGGCCTTGCCTACTTCTCTAAATTCAGTTTGTTTCAAGTGCTTTAACTAATGCAGTCTAATGAATTTTGCTGCATCAGTTTAATGCACTGCAACTCCTAACCTTTTGGCCTTCTTCCTTCCTTTTATTCATTAGCATTAGCATTCATCAGAAGGTAACTTTGCTTTATTTCAGTTTCTTTAGTTTGGGGCAGCAAAATGTTGCTGTAATTTATGAGCCTTGCTGCTTATACCTGGATGTCTTAAGACCTTAACAGTAGTTTCATGATTTACAAATGTTAACTGAAACTCACCTTCTTCAGTGTTTCTTCTATGCTAACTGTACAGTGTTACTGGAACTCCTGGAAAAGATGATATAAGAGAAATTGGAGTAGTAAACTCTTAATTTTGTTCTATAAGACATGCCAGTACTTTATGGTCTTAGACCTCAGGTATCCACCTGTTTAGGCTGGTGCTACTGCATTTTATCTGCCTTAAGAAATTCTTCAAGAAAATGTATAAATTCAGTGTTAAGGCCAGAATATAATAAAATATTTAGTATTGCTTTCTTGCTCTGATACTTATTATGCCATTAAACTTAAATCCAAAATATGCTTCTTTATTGACATGTGTCATGACCGCTCTGTTGACTATATTAATGAGTAGTGCTCTCAATTACTTTCCAGTAATTTCACACACCTTACATGAATCTATTTTAAAAATGCCAGATCTCCTTGCTCCTTATAAATTTTCCATTTACTGTAGGTATAGAATCCTAAATGTGTTACTTCTGTGTCAGCTGAGGTTATTCTGTAGTATCTGTTCGGAAACAATCCTCAAATCTGATTTTTTGTTTGTTTGTTTTTTTCCCCTCACTGACTTGGCTTTTCCAGTCAAGATCCAGGTGAATTTCATTAAGTTGGTCTGTCGATAGTTCACTCGAGATGCTGAAACAGCTTTCTGCATAGTATGTTGCCTGGAAGGACGGCCAACACTGATTTATTTCATTTTTAAATGTAGCCAGAAACTCACTAGAAAGTGTTTGCTAATCACTTAGTGGTAGATGTTGAAGATGTTTTAGATCTTTTATGTTTACTTTGACTCAATGAAAATTGTAAGAGGATGTAACAGTAGTTTAAGATGAAGACAGAAGTGCTCTATTGTCCCGTTTTTCTTTGTAAAAGCTTACTTCTAATCCAAGGAAAATATATAGTTGGGGAACTGCCACTGAGGATATTAAAGAACGGCTGAGATCTTAGTAATAGGTAGTCTGGCATATGTCATGCATAAGCAGTCATTTTCAGGAGACCTCATCTCAGATGAACTTGACATATCTAATATATTGGCATTAGAACTGAGAAGATACAGGGAGGGAAATATTTCTCTGAAACAGCTAAAAATCAGAAGCCGGTTACCTCAGACCCTCAAACTTATACTAAGCCATGATAACTAGCTGTATGGATAGTCCTAATTGACAGCAAACTTGTAGCTGTATGAATTCCATAATTCCTGCGGTGAAAGAGTAACTGATGTATCAATTTTCCAAGGTGAGCAGTCAAAACATGATCTTTATAATTTTATTCATGTAGAATTTTTTATCCTGTTCATAAATTCTCAAATAGCAAGACCAAAAGGCAAAAGTTAACACGTGGGAGACAGTGCAGTCCAATTTTGGATGTCCTTATTAGATATTTTATGTAGTTCTTAACTGCCCAAAATGCTAGTCAACAGTGGCTAGTCTGCACTATTGCTATAACCTAAGACAGGTGCAAAAGAAGAAAAGGACATGATTTTCAAAGTGTAGATGAAGATAGAATGCCTCATGTTTTGGCGCTTTGAGAGAGATTAGAAAGATTCAGATTTATTTTTGGAACTGAAAGTAAAGGTTATGAAGTATTTTGTCAACTAAGTAATTCAATGGGAAGTCCATCTTATATTCCATATAACCAGAAAATATGCAAATTGATTCATTTTTGGCATTAAACTTCCTTGGTTGAGATTTCTAAACTATTAATCACGAAGAACTGCTTGAACAGTACTTGAAAATGAAGCTTATTTCTTACAGCTAAATGTTTTATAGTAGTCAAACATATATAGTACAGAAAACATGTAAAACTGTTTTTGATGTCAGTTTTTAGATGGAACATTTTCCAGTGGTAACTGCTTCCCTTTTGCTCTATTTACTTTCATTTCTCCTGCTTTCACAACTCTTTCTTATTTGCTGCACATATCCAATACACTTTCCTGTATCTGTTTTCTTTAAATGCATTGAGGATGTTCTAATGATGAAGAACTTTCTAACTCTTGTCCTGCCATTATAGCCATAGATTTTGTGTCCAGATTTGTAATGGAAACTTTTACAGTTAAACTTTAGAAAATGTTTTATGTAAATAGGAGATGTTGACATATGTTATGTGAAATCTTCAGATTTTTTTTTCTCCATTTTTCAAGTCATTCTTTTCCCACCATATGGAACTTAAACACAAAGCAGAAGCTCTTAAACATTAGTTTGTTGCTATTTTCTTTTGAGAAGTCAGTAGTCAGTTGTTTTTACACTCAGAAGAGAGGCAGTTACTGAATTAGCAAAAAGCATAAAATACTGTAGTATACTTATTCAATTATTTTACTAGAAAGCTTAACGATATTGGAAGTTGTGAGAAATTAATATCCTTGAAGTAGTCCATATCTGGATTTAAATTTGTTTCAGCAGACTAGATTATTCCAGTTAATTTCAGTTTGCCTATAAATGGATGAGTTTGAAGTATCAGTATTCTATAGTAACATCATTATATCAGATATATGTATATATATAAGATGTATGTGTATATATATACACATATATATATAATACATCATTAAATTGTTGGTTTATACAGTTTCTCACATAGATTGTCAGATAGATATATTAAGATATTCAGAGCTCATTGCCTCATCAGAGATTTCATTCTTCTTTAGCTGTTTTTTACTGGTAGGACTAGTAGGCTCTTGGCATAGCAAACCATACTTTTTCTTCATTGTACTTTTATAAAGGAAATAATGTCTAGAAGACATTTCAGTCCTCATTGTTCCACTTGGTATATAAAGTGTCCTTCTAAACAAACAGCCAGTCTAAAAACATATGAACTGCCACAGCTTGGGGTATTTTTATACACAAATTTACCATCACCATGTTGTTTATTGTATGGGAAATTCTCCTTGAAATTGAGTTGCTACTTTCTACATATCATATGATTCTGCCACATCATTTACCATCTATCTAGATGGTGAAGCCCAGTGCAAGACATTCACATACTGAGAGCTTGTTTTTATACATAAGTCAATAAATTTTGAGCAATGCACATCTCTAATAGTGTATCTCTATTTGTATCTTGATTTAATATTCTCAAATACTAGTAAGGCATGTAGAGAAAAATTGTGGGATGAAGCGGTTACTTTATTACAGGTTACTCCATTTTTGTATGGCATAACATGTCATATCATATATGGCATTTAAAAGCTGGAATGAATGAATAACAAGTAGTAGTACATTTATGGTTGTCATGGGTTCAGAGTGAATAAATATATTTGAAGACACAGTTGTAGATAAGTAAATAGTTACATGTAACCTGAAATCTCACAAATAGTGTTATAAAAATGCTGCAAAGATGTACTTTAGAAAAAAAATAAAATAAATTTGGTGCTGTGACATTTGCAACCTGCACCTAGAGCTTCTAATAAGCAAATAAGGTCACTTGAATGAGTCACTGGAGTGTGATTGCTGAAGGCAAAGATGTTGCTTTTTAACTTTTTTTTTTTATGCAGACTGCTTTGAAGTGCAGTTATGTAACTGTCCCTGCCTATTAGAATTCAGCATTTATACAGCAAATGAAAACTAAAAACTTAATTTCAGATCCACTAAATGCCAAAATCCATTAAGGTAGTTTATATGTTGAAGTTAAAATGTATGAATAAGAAATATAGCATAGCAGTGTGGTAATGCATGTTAAAAAAGTTTGGTTTGAGGAGGAAAAGATAGAGGTTTCCAGCAACATGAATCTATGCAACTATCACAGCAGCACATGCTCTTTCCCAATTTGTGTTTCATTATGTGAGGGAAAGGAGAAAACATTTATGTGCTGACAATGTTCTTTTACAGCTCTTACATGAGAAACAGGAACCTTAAACTAACGATTTATTTTTGCCTGATTTGCTTCATTTTCAAGATACATGAATAACCAACATTTACATCAGTTGTCTCTGATTGTAGATAAAAATCTGAATGTTAGCATGGAAACTATTCATAACCTTCCATTAACAACGTCTAAGTGCACTAAGGCAGCACTAGACAGCAATGTAGTGCTAGTGCCGGGGCTGCCTCCAAGGCCAGTCTGCAGTAAAAATTCAGTATGGCAACTTTTTTTTCCTCTGTTCAAAAGGAAATTGGCTAAAAGGTGTAGGGTGGGGAGAGGAGTGGGAGTGGAGAGGACACAGAACAGAGAAAGTAATTTGATTAATTTTCCACTTAAGCTATTGTGTCAATATTAGTCATTTCAAAGTAACTCCCTCCTTCATAGTCAGTCTATTCCAGTGCATCTTTAGCTGTGCTATTAAAATGCTCTTCTCAATGTTTAACTAAAGTCCTTTTTCCAGCAATTTTTTTATTGATCTATTTGTTGTGGATCAGAGAGTTCCTTTTATTGTTTTGATGACACTGTTCTATTTCTTCAGTCTTCTCTTATTAAAGTCCTTAAGCCATTCCTATGGAATTAGCCTTTTTGACCTTATTTTTTTTCTTTTAATTTTTGAAGTCCACTGCCCAAACTAGTCACAGCTGTCTGATAGTTTATCAGTTTTGAGCAGCAGAAAGATTCATGTCTTTAATTCTATACAGTGTTTGTGCCATGGCATGTAGCATTTTTAATCACATGTCATTTTCCTATTTTTTTAATTCTTCCTCTCATCTTGTATTTACACAATTAAGTATTTGTTATTACTGTTTACATAGCATTTTACATTTATCCTAGCTAATCTCGTTCACCCTGGATCATTGCTTGAGTTTACTGGTATTGCTTCGAATCTGATGTCGATCATATGTCATAGCTGAAACCATCATATGCTTTATCATATAATAGATGCTTTATCATATAATAGATTTGGAACAGAAGAATTACTGGCATGAACAAAATATGTGAATGGAAATGCACATGTGAAAGAACTAGCAGAAGCAGCACAAGAATTAAAAGAATTGGCTGTATTGATAATGGAGGCTGAAACTCTCAGCAGTTAAAAGGAGGGATACGATACTGTATGAAACAAGGTGTGCGCTGCTAAGTTTGCAGCACAGATGACAGGACAAGATCCTGCATTCCAACAGGACTGGATTGACCACAAGGTTTAACTAAAGCCGTGCTTTTTGCCTATTATCTCAGCAGGAGAAGAAACGTTTCAAATAAATATAGAAAAAACAGACAGTAAACATCAATATTCCTTAAAACTTATGATTACTGAAGTAATTAAGATTCCAAACCATAGGACCTTTGATTTCTACAAGCTGTAAAAGATTTGTCCCCAAACTGGCTTCTTGTTGCCCATCAAGAGAAACCTGAGAGGCATGGTGAAAACTTGAGTGTAGTTCATATCTCGTTTTCAGCCTCATAAGCAAGTGGCATTTGGAAACACAAGATTTGGTTCTTGTGAGTGTATAGCTTTAAGAGTAAATGAAATTTAGAACAGAATGAGTGTGAGTGGATAAAAATCAGCTTTAAGATTTTATAAATGAAATACTCCCTTTTCTTTCCGTAGGATCTTAATGTAGCTGTAAGATCTTGCACAAATTGCACAAACACAAAAATCTCATGAAAATTAAGCTACGTTCTTTTTTTTTTTTTTTCCTGCATCTCTGGATAAGAAAGTAAATCATCAAGCTCTTGTTCAATAAGTGTTTTTTATTTATTTGATTTGACTTATTTAGGAACAAACTTGGGTTTATGAATTTGGCATTTTTTAAGCTTTTTTTTTTTCCACAAGACCTACATCTAGTAAGACTTGTCTATCTGTAATTCTTTAACTTCCTTTCTTCTGCATTTCTACCTTTCTGGTAGAAGAAAAAGTACAGAGATTGGGGTTGTTAGTTTGTCTATTTCAGCATTATACCATAGTAGTTGAGTACTAAATTGTTTGAAAAAACCCTTTAATCATTTCATCTTGAAGCTCATGAAAATATTCCAAAACACATTTTCTGAAGGGAAAAGAAAGGAGGAGTGGGGGAAATCTTATCTTGATTAATTATTCTAACTATTTATTGCTTGTCTAGTAGAATTCAAGACTCTTCTTTTTTTTTTATTTATTTATTTTTTTTTAGCAGTCCTAGATACTTTAACAACCATTATAAGGTCTTTCATTATTGTTGGTCTTATCTTTCAGTATCTTAGTTGACCAGTCTTTCAGTCTGTCTAGAGGAGTAATGGCTGTCAGTTACACAGGAGTTGCTGTGCCTGGTTTAACCTTGTCTAGTTTTTCATTCTTTACTTATTGCCAGGATATCTTTTGTTTTAACAGGTAGTAATGTGGCAATGAGGACTGCAGCTAGGATAGTTTATCTATTCTTGCTTTTTGAAGAGTATTGTATATTGTATTTTACAGGATATTTTACTTTGGACTTGATTCTAGTCCTGTAGACTGCATTTCTGTTAACAACTGGAGCACCTTGTACTTCACAGACACATCTGGTTCACCTTTATCTGAGGGGAATCTAGTTCAAATGTGCCAAGACCACTTTGAAGTGGAAACCAAAGTGTGGTAAGGGACTGTGAGAAGAACTACTCTGAAAGTGTACTACCAAGATTAAATGTTAAGGTAGACACTTCTGATTGACTAAGTCTCACAGTGAACATGAGAATCCAGCAAATACATGGAGCAGCATGGGCTTGCATATGTGCTCTCTTTCTGTGTGGCAGCAGTATGCACAAAAGTATGAATCACTTTTATGACTCAAATTGACTGCTCACTCTTGGTTCAGTGTATATGAATAAGCATACCATGTCACAGTCTGCAAAATGGCACTTTTAAAGTATTGCACTGGATTTTTCATCTGTAATCTCTCTGAGTGCAATCAGTTTTAGTTTCGAAGGAAGCGGCTGAATTAGCTCATTCTATGAACTCCTCTAAATAGAAGCAGTTCCATTTTCATATTTTTTTAGAGTAGCCTTGAGTTGCATATTGAAGATGAACAGATGAACACTTGCAGATTGAAGATGAACACACACACACACACACACACACACACACCCCTACCTAGGGAATAAAATCAGTAACTGAACTCTCTTTTACCTCCCAAGACAAATTCACCTAGAGAAAATTAGATACCTAATATATGTGGACCTCTGGTTTATACCTGAGGAAGAGAGAAATGTACCTAAATATAGGGAAAAAATTATTGGTAACATATTTCACTGTTGCATTTAAGGACATTGGAACTTCTGCCGGTGACTGATAACAATGAAAAGTTCAATTACAATATGAAACCCGTATCTGTGAATCTCATTTTGCCTCATATAGCTTCTATATGTTGAATTGCAGAAGTGTGGGGAAAGAACAGGAGAAGCTATTTTTATTTTTAATTCTCTAAATCAAAGTAGTAAAAGGAGGTCTTGGTGTGTTAATGATAGGTTTCCAAACCACACTTCAAAAGGGTGGCTCCTTGTTAATTTGTACTCTTCTACATTGTTGCCTTTTACTGACTTCTTGTAGTGGGCCAAGTTGGAAGGACTCAAATATTTTCAGTTAATAAATGCTGATTTGAGTTCTTCTACACTGCTGTGCTAGTTTACTCAATCTCACCCCTGGAACTATTACACTACTGAATCCCAGTCAAAATTAGACTACTTATTGTATGTCCCAGTAGCTAAAACAAGGCTAAGAAGAAATGCTGGTACAATACTGGAATGTTGACTTTTGATTTTCTTCCAAGTCAAGGTTAGATTTTCAAAGTATATCCAACTCATTAGTTAAAGGTTTTTATTTTGGGGTTTTTATCTTATGCCATTATTTTATGCGT
Source organism: Crypturellus soui (assembly GCA_032275445.1). Classification (NCBI taxonomy): domain Eukaryota; kingdom Metazoa; phylum Chordata; class Aves; order Tinamiformes; family Tinamidae; genus Crypturellus; species Crypturellus soui. The sequence continues at coordinate 2,744,863 of JAUBNY010001020.1, forward strand.
ATCTGTATATGTGTACTGAGAAGCTGTGTAATACTCAGCATCTGATGGATTTGGCCCTGGTTTTATGTGCTACACATGCAAATCTCACTTCAGTTGCTAAAGAATTCCCTTTTAAAAACTCTGGTAAAATTTCACTCCTATCTTTTAGGCAAAGGTATTATCAAATAGGCATTCACATGTATGGAAACTGAATAATTTATTTCTGCCTATGAGGAAGGGGAGAACGAGTTATCAATGCTGTTAACATTTCTTTAATACATAGTGATTGGTACCTTCAACACTTTACTTGTATATCCACATAACACTACTTCTAGGTTATTAATGATTTCATAAGACTGAAAAGGTGAAAACATGCAGCTTCCAACAGGATAGATTTTTAAACTACTAAAAGAACACCTAAGCAATTCATCTTGATTTAGGAATTTTCTTGTTTCTTTGTTTCCTTTGGACAGGGGCTTATTTCTTAATTCTTTGTTGAACAGCATAAGACAACTTTTGCTTGCTTGATGTTACTCTTCTCAATAGGAATGCTAGTGATTAAGGATTTTTTTTTTTGTCTTATAAATTATATTTCAAGGGGGAAAGTTGTCTTGTCATAATTGCTTCTGGATTAGAGTGCTTATGCAAAGTCCTTTAAGTTTCCCCTAAAACAATATATTTTATCTCTACAGTTCTCCATATTCAGAAAGCCCTTTTTTTTTTCCCTTGCACTGCATAGTATAATATTTCAAGTGGAGAGTGAAATCTTGCTCTTGTTGCATTTGTTGCATGAGTACTGAAGCATCTTTATTCAGAAATCTCTAGTGGACAGTGATTGGGGGAGGTTCTTAAACAGTGTTAAACTCTTCTAGAAAGGCATTACAGGAACAAACTTTTTCCTGAACACCCCAAACAAAGCATCCAGGCATACTTTGGCTGCTAGTTGTGAGTGTGTCTTTAGATCCAAATGTAATGGGAAGAAATAGATTTAATCTTGTTATATCCTCATAATTTTGGGCTGGATTAGGGGTGATGGGGTCGTGCCACTATTACTGTCACTACGTCTGGTTTAGAAGAATCATATGCTTCCAGGTTTGCTTAAAGTATCAAAAGCTCCTCAAAGTTTTCCAGTTTTCTTCTTTGTAACCTAAGTTCATTTTTAAAGAATTTCTGTATAGAGACATGAAGCAGCAGGGTTCTAGTGCAGTTTTTGATCTGTGCTTTGGCTCTGTCCCATTTATATTGCTAGAACTTACATCCCTTTTTTCAGTCCAGAAATGGCAGCAAGAGATAAAAATGGCTTACTTTTTAGATATTCTTTAAAGAACTTAGGGAATGTAGTATGAGGGTTCATTTACATATAGAATGAAGAAGCAGATAAATGTATGTATGTGTGTGGTCTGGGTCTATGTGTGGAAAATACCAGAGAACTAGAGGTATAGGTACTTAAACACTACATTGTTTAATAAAGTCTAAACTAATTCTCTTGGTAAGACAAATTATGAAAGGATAGTGATGAAGCCATCAAGATGACTTAGTCTTCTTATATGTATCTGGCAACCCTAGCTATGCTTCCAGTCTTGTTAAGTTTGATCCGGAATTTGTATCTTGATAAACAATCTGTCAGCCAAGAAGTTTGTGCAATATGACTAGTAGGAATAATACAAAAGACCCAACATTCTTAATTTTATTTGGATATTGTAATGTATGTAATTGATATATTTAATTTGTGACAAATGTTCATGAGACTCAAAACAGTGTGTGTGTGTGTATATATATATATATATATGGAGTAATGTCTTTATGAATGCTAAGCAAACCATGTGTTTTGTTTGTGTGTGTGGATATCCTACTCAACACACACTTATCTGAAGTTCTGATCTGCTCTTCCATAAACCTCTTCATTATGCTGGACTATCACCCCCACAAATAGCACTGGCTTCCTTTTTCACTATTAAAGGATGAGAAACAAAATACAAATTATTCTATTTTATGATTTACATTTACTTAGTGATGTTTTATGTGTCACTAAGCAAGCATAAGATTAAATTAAAAATTTACATTAAAATATGTATTTCAAAACATCTCATAAAATCTTAGTAATTCAGTAATTAATGTGGTAGATAATGACAGTCTTTCCATTTCCAACTCTGTCTATGCAAGAGTTCGTTGCTTTTGCTGCTTTCCTACAGTATCCGTGTTAGGAAAATTACCATCAGTCTGCATTCCTCCCCTGGTCAGAATACAGGCTAGTATTCCCAGGACTGCCGAGCTGAAAGAAATAAAAAAATTATGATGTGCATAATTGAATTGTGAAACTGTTTTATCTTTTCATGAAGGTAGTGTCCAGAAACAGCTATTCTGGTACATGAAATGGATTTTTTGTGTGAGGCTTAAGTTGGAAGCTGTTTGGGTGTATTTAACAAACCAAGGTTTTTTTCCCTGAGAAATATCTAATTGGTGAAGATCATTAGGATGCTTTCTGACTCCATTTTTCAGGCTCTAGTTAATTATATGTATTCCAGATAAAGCTATACAATGAAGTGAGAGGAGGCAGTGGTATTACAGCTTTGAGTTGCCAGAGAGCATTGCTGTCCATACTTTTATAACTTGGATTAAGGAAATGAGCTGATTTATTTTAAAATTAACATGGCCATGACACTGCAATAGCTGTAAATAATTTTAAAGGAATCATTAGAGATGTCATTTTTTTGGCAACATTGATGAATTATTAAATCTAATGCACTCTGTAGATCACAGAAGCAAAAAATAAAATGCTTAAGGAGATACTCCCCTGCTATGTTCATAAAATATATAGTAGAGTAATATCAGCCACTGCTGATGCTGGGCAAGAAAGGATATTAGAGACAGTAACCAAAAATTGTAGAGGTTTTTTGTGTTGAACATGACAATAAAAGAATAGTAATTCAACATGCTTCTAAAATAAAGAGGGGAGGAGGCATGTGCCTGTGCATACATTTGCTTATTGCTCACATAAGGTGTTGAGGATTAAAGGTGGCAATATAACTTTCCTAACATCAAAAAAAGGCAATAACAAAGTTTAAAATGATGCTAGAGCACTAGGTGATCTGTACTCTATCTTTTTTTAAGGTAGAAATCAAAAACAGATGTGGCAATTGTGGACCTTTCTGTCTGTGTTTCTTGTAACATGCTTCTGGGGAATATTTTGTATCACAGTCATTCAATAGCTAATCAACAACCTTCCCCTCCCCTCCCCACTATATCCATTTCTTTTCTACTTCTGTCAGCAAAACCAATGCAAATATCTGTGAGATGACTGAAATATCTAAGTGAAATTGTATGCTCTTACTTTTGTGTTCTTTAGGGTTATTTCATTTCTTAAGTAGTATTTCTTGCTAAATATATGCATATGCATATATATATAATATGCATAAAATTAATGACTGTTTCAGAAAATGTTCTAACCTGCTTCATCAGCTGATATCAATAAAGTAGATAAGACATAAATAATAGTAATTCTTCTATTATCAAGATCTGCAGATTATTGAGCAGACCTGTTATCAAAAGCTTGAGCAAACACAGAAGCCCTATAGCAAATTAGGAATCAATGAATGCAAGAGTATTTGTTTCACTCTGCTCTAATCCTATTAAGTATGAACTCTTTCAAAATAAGATTTTTCTATGGTTTAAAATTAAGGAAGAAAATTATGGATTATAGAGCAGTATTCTTTTTCTGTATTTCATGGTTGGGGGTGGGGGGGAAGAGGGAGGAGCAGTGATATTTTTATGTAACTTATTGAGGGAAAAAAATACAAGCTGGTTTTAATTCTTCCCAAACCAAGAAATTAAAATTACTGAAACTTGGGAGTTCCATGTAATAAGCTATAAAAATCTATACCAAAGTATTCCAGTAACCTTGAGCATAACTTAAAACTGTGCCAGAAATAATCATACAATCAAAATTTGCTTTATTGTTGTCCCAGATGAGAATAAACTGAGTTTTGAAACTGACTTTTAAAGGACTTTTTGAATCCTTTTAAATTACTTTATAGGTATGCTATCCTTTAAACTTTGCTACACTTTACAAAATAACTTATTTTAAGAAATGTGGTCAGGCTAATACTCGTGCTTTAAAAGGTCTTCTGTTAAGAACAAACTATTCTTGTTCTTTTATAATGTAATAATTCCAAGTCTTTTTTTTTCTGATAAAATCTGAAAGAAGTTTTGAGTATTTTAATATTCATTTTTCTATAAAATTACATTTTCTCGTTAACACTTTGACAGACTTTAAAAGTTTGGTAATCACAGTTGTTGTAATTTTGACAATTGATTGTAATTATATATTTAAAAAAAATAATTTCAAATTAAAATAACTAATTTTAGGTTTTTTTATTTTTATTTTATTTATATTTTATTTTTAATTTACTTAGTAGATATACATTTGTATTTGTACAATTGACTGCAGTATTAAAAATTTATCATTCATAGATGATTTTAAAATGTACTGTAAATATTTTCTTTTGGGGACTGTACTAAGAGAAATAGAGAAAATAGAGAAAAAGAGAAAATACTGTATAGCTTCTGTGTGTTCTACTACTTTGAAGCTTTGTTAGCTTGATTTTCTTCCCTCCCCTCTTCCCACTTTTCCTTTTAAGCAGATTCTATTAGTATAAAATATGTTGCAACATTATTTTATTTTTTTCTGGTTCAAATAATTTCCCATTTAACAGTGATCTGGCAGAATTCCTTAATAGTCTCTCTTTAAGTATAAAATTCTTCTGGATTCTGATGCTCCAGAATATGGAGGACATCAAAGGCTGGACCACAGTACAGAATATTTTTCTGAAGAATATCCTCACAATTACCGGCATAATTCACTTATGGTAAGCAAGTTTTTTTTTTTTTTTTTTCATTCTATTTTTGTATTTTCATTTGATTGACTTTTAAAAATTGTTTGGACAAATATGGAGTCTATTCCAGGTGCATTGCTGTAACCTTTTTTTTTTTTTTCTCTCAAAATCATCTTTTGGATAAATACAGTAGAGATGACAATTTTATGATTTATTTATGACCTATATTGTTAACTACTTTTTTCTCTTTTAATGTTACATTTAAATTTGCATGCACTTTTGTAGAATAAAGAGGTTGGCATACAAAACATTCTTTGCCAGTATATATGCATGAAAAACTTCAAATATGCATGAAAAACTTCTAATATGCTTTTGAATTGTCATTTTGAATATCATCATTCATTTGGTTTGTTTTCATGTCTGAGAAGCTCCATCTTCATGCTTGCTTTGTGATTAAAGCTCTGTAGAAACTGATATTTTCAAAGCCTTTTTAAAAATCATTTGCTTAAATCCACAAACGTGAGTTAGAGCAAATTATGCATTTGCCGACAGGCTTTTTTCCTCTTCTAGTTAACAGAAAAATTTTGCGAGGCTGAACAGTTACCTATTCTCTCTCTATTTCCATCAACAATTTCAATAGTTTCCAGTCCTAAACTTGTATAAATAATGGTTAAAGGCTTTCCCACTTGAGATAAGGTGGGAGATGTATCCATGCATACAATTTCTCTTAGCTGAGATGGTGACTAATAAAAACTACCTTTCATCATCATTCTTGAAATCATAATCATTTATCATAGTTAACAATTCATAAGTCTGTTGCTTTCCCATTTTTATGTGTATGTGTTATTAGAGAAAAAAAAAAAAAGGATGTGTGATGCATGTGTGTGTATATATTAACTTCTACTAATGTTCATGAGCTCAATAGGCACTAAGCTTCACAAAGGCCATGAATGATTTTCCTCTCTCCTAGGAAATTAAACAACATGGGTTAGGGTAAAGTTTCCTAGGAAAGTTCTGAGGAAACTTGTATTGACTTCCATGTCTAAAACATACACGTGTATATGTGAGGGTATGTGTATGTTAATAGATATATACACGCTTGCAAGTAAGCGTGTGTACTTATACATTATAATTCATATTATAATGTAATATATACATTACATTATATTTATATGCATATTTATAATGTAATAGAATACAAACATGGAATGTGTGTATTGGTTTATGTATGCCATAGCTCTCATATGTAGAGAAATCAAATCCCAGCGTCGTATCTTAACACTTCTCCTGAGAGTTGTTGTCCAGAGACCTATTTCCAAGTACTTCTTGTCACACACGTACCCCCACACTTGGTCTACTTCACTGTGGTCAGGGTAGTGGCATTTATTTAGTTGGTTTGTTTTAAAACTGCCTTATTACATAGGGAAAAAAAATGTTTGTTTTCAGCATTCTTTGTGTAAAAAGACCCTGGGAACATTTTTCCAAAAGTGTATGTGACAATGCCCTTGCATTATAGGTAAGTATTTATACTCATTTGCACACAGAGAATCTAAAGCTCCAAGAGAGTTCATTCTTGAAAGCTGTATAGCAGATTTATGCTTCCAGAATTTTTGCTTCATGTGTATAGTTCAAATACCTTGTCAGTGGAGAGCATCTGCCACTAACTTAATAACTTTTGCAAGCTAATTAACTGTACTTTGGAATGTGTATTTTACGTTTGGACTCTTAGATGATGAGTGCAAGTCATTCAAGACAGAAAAAGTGTGACAAAATATGAAGATGCAATTTGCTAGGAGCATGTGGAAGATGAGGCATGTAACAAGTAAGCAAAGCAGCAAATGCACTTTTGCAGCATAAGCTGTGGCATGGCAATGGCACTTCTGGGCTAGATAGAAACCCAACAGCATGGGTCATGTTAATTTCTTTTTTTATGTCCTTCAGCAATCCAATTCACAGAACAGCTTCAGTCAACTACCCAAGAGATATCCCAAGCACTACATAGAGGTAAAATGCCAGTAAAAGGACGCCAAGCAAAAGCAATTGGAAAAAGTTCTGAAAAACTAGACCAAACTCAACAAGATAGAACTTGAAGTGAGAAAGAACAGAAGTTACAGTAAACGCCTTCAGTTGCTGTTTTAAATAAAACTAGTGTAAATAGCGATTTATATCTCATCTGTTAGTCATGCTGAGGAGTTGCTCTAAAATTAGTCAAAGTTTATAAAATCCAATTATATTTTTTATAAAATCCAAGCATTCTTTTTTTCTTCCTTGTCATTATCTTATTTGTCTTAGTGCATGAGACTCAGAAATTTCTAATTTCAAAAAGTTTAGTTCCCTTTCGCCACAAAACTTGTAAGAAATATTTTTAATGATTGCCTAACGTTGTGTGAAGGTGTTAGCAAATGCCAACAAAAATGCCTAGAGGTCTTTGACCAACTGGAGTCACATGTGATATTAATTCTGCTGCTAAAGTCAAATTTAAGTAGTGTAAAAATGCATTATAACATAGGAGATTAAATGCGACACTATTCATTCTAAAAATATCATCTAATAAAAGAAATATTAAAAGTGACGTTGCAGAATGAAAGAAGAAAAATATGAAATACTTGGAGCAAGGAAAACTGAGTGGAGGGTAAGCTTTGTAAGCACCATTAGCCACTTGGGGTTCTTCCAGTAATGTTGTAAAGAGTCAGATTTCAAAATCATCAGAGATACATTGACAATTATGTATACGAATCCACAAAAAATGTCCACTGTAATTACACTGATTTAAATAATCTAAGTTTTCGATTTAGCTGCTTGCTCTGTTCAAGATTGCTAATTCCAATATAAATGTGTGTGACTTACCACATAATCAAATTTTATAAAATCAAGGTCTTAATCTTTTTGTCAGTGTAAAAGTTGTCTCTCTCTGCTACAGCTTTTTTTCTGGTGGATTTCTATTATAGTGTTCTCCTAATGGTCTTTCTGGGGGACTTTTTTTAGTTGTGTGCTTTTTGAATGCTTACCTGTTTCTTTTCTAGTTAGAAGTTAAACGGAACAGACACATTCCAGCTCCTGTCAGATACCCTGGTGCCCCTTTACATATAAATTTATTGAGACCTTATTGCTTGGACATGAAACTTCACTACTATTTCTTTTTTTTTTTTTTTTGGAGAGGGTAGGGAGCCAGGTATTATAAGGAGAGAAGGAAACTTCCCTTTTAATTGCACACATTCTTACTTTTTTCTCCATCCTTGTTAAGGCTTCTAACTGAATTTTACTGTAGAGTATAGTTAGAAATTACTCTGTGTTTTTAATATCAATAGTATTAAAATGACCAAAATATCAGAACTGTTCATGTGAAAACAATAATATGCTTTGTGTACCAGTTCTACATCAAAGTAAAATGTCATTATAATCATAGATAGGGACATAGATTTGTAATTGTAATTAGATATGTAGACAGATGTAACTTTTTTCCACACTGGACATTTTTCTCCACAGTACTGTATGTTCTGCATATTCCATGTCATAAACAAGCTGAATGGAATATTGCAAAGTAGGTTGTATCATTGGCAAATATAATGTTCAAATTATTAAGAAATGTTATACATTTTTCTTCAGTTGTTTCCTATTTGTCTAAAAAGAAATAAGTAGGTTTCAGATTTCCCTGCTCCCAGGGTCTGGTCTTTTTCTGATTTTTTTTTTGCCTGCATTGACACCTTTGTTATTGTATTGGCTTTTTTTTTTTTTTTTTTTTAAACCTTAGCCTTAATATGTGATATTCAATGTCAAAAAGCTTTTAGTGACCCTTAGATTTAAAAATACTCATTTGAATAACCTATCCATAATCAGGATTTGCGTTTTGAATTCTAAGGGTCTGAGGTAGTCTTTAAATATTTGAAAGAATGATTGTATGGAAGAATGTAGATAGAAACTTAATTGTTTTGACTAAGGAAATGCTTTAAATTTTTAATACTATCAAAATCTTTTGTTATTTTTACCTCTTCAAATGAAGGTTTATAAATTCATTTCCTCATAACCGTTCATCATTTCACTGCTAAGATAAAACAAGTGGAATGCTACCAAAGTCTTTTGTTAGTCATTTCCTTTTCTCCTATTTTACTTTTTGACCCACTGTTTTGTGTAGGGGTGCTTGTTGTTGTTTTAGTTAACTATTTGGCCTGCAGAAAGGAGTGTAGAAGGGAATGGGAAAGAAATGTTGAGATACAGTGCAGAAATGAAGCAAGACAATTGGGTAAATGATTTTCTGCATATTCATGTCTTATAGCTGTAAATAGAAAAACAGTAAAGGTAGAACTTCATGTTCTACCTCAAAAAAGCATAATTTTTTGTTATATGTATCTAACAAAATGAAATCCAAAATGTCTGAGGTTTTTTTATATAACAAATTATAGGCAATAAGAAAAAGTGTATCTTATTGATGGCTAATTATATTCTCAAAATAGTGTCAGTGTGTGACAATTAGTAGTGATGCAGAGACGTGAGATGTCTAGAGCCTTCACTTTAATTAAAAGTTTAAAGTAATGTTGGCACAGACTCATCTGACATTGCCTTCTGCATCTACCACCTGCAATTTGCACTGTCAAATATTTTTCTGTAGTGCCTGATCTAGCTCTGACTTCAGTAATTCTTCCATCTGTTGCAAAATAACCTTGAAATGATTTTTAGGCCCTGATTTTTTTTTCCCCCAACCTTCAAGTAATTCATTGCAGCTCCAGCCAATTTCAGTTGGTGCTTACACTTGACAGTGAATATAGTTCTGACAAATCTGAAAATAGCAATTGCCAAATGCAAGACTTGAGTTTTAGCTGCATTTATTTCATTTTGTTGTTTTTTTTTTTTTTTTTTTTCCCGGGGGGGGGGGGGGGGGTGTTTTTTTTCTTAGTTTAAATACTTATTTGGTGAATGCTATGTATGTCTTCCAAAATATCTAAGGTGAGTTTCCCACTTCTAACTTGTTCTTCAAGTACTTGTGTATTTAACTAAAGCCACAAAACAACTCATAAGTGTTTAGTTCCATTTAAGAGAGAAACTCTTATTGGCTTTTATAGTCTCGTGTTTCTGAAAATTAGCTGAGTGTTTACAGTGGAGAAGTATAAGAAATACACATTTGTATGACTGGAAAGTGTGGACATATATCTTCCTGGAAAATAGTAGCTCTTGGCTTTTTTACACTATTTGTGAGATAGCCCATGTGAATGTGCTATGGTCTTGAGACGCCAGGGATATTGGTTGAAAAGTGCCTGTAAAAATGTTTCATATGTGTGTTAAAGTGGATATATCTTATGCCATAAATCTAGATTTACTTTACTTCGAATTCTGAAACTAGCTCTAGTTTAAGCGGACAAGCAGTATGTTATTTCCTCTTTAATATTTTTTAAAAAACATGTTATGTATCTATTTGACTTACAAACATTTCTACCCACCATCACGTTCTGTTAGTCTTGAGAATTAAACTTGCAAATATTTCACTTTATTTCTGATGAATGTTCTCTTGGGAGTACAAAGAATATCAATGATTGTTAACTAAATGTTTGAAAATTAGCTTTGTCAAAAACTTTATTCACAACCAAATCAGTTCACTCTATCATAGATTTGAGATTCTCCCTTCCCTATCTTCCACTCAGTACCTTGTGAAGGCCTTGAGTGTTGCTATAGATGTGTCTTTATTGGTGTTTTCATGCTTTCCTAAAATAGTGGAGCTATGACAGCTTGAAGAAAATGGAGCGATTGATGTAGGTAGCAAAGGCTAATTCACTGAGTTATCTAAAATCCTGAGTCACTTGAGTGAAGGCAGCAATTTTAACCATACAGTTCATACACAGTACGTGAAAGGAAGTGGAGGACATAATAAACTTCTGAAACCCTCCTCACCAAGGAATAGAAAAATATCAGAGTTGGATAGAAGTTGTCTGTTGTATCCAGGATAAACTTGAAGCTATGTTGAATGGAATGATGTCTTTATATATCTACACACCTATTGTGAATGGAATTATCTTTAAAATAATTTACTGCTGCATGGACCTAAATAATTTAAAGACTTTAAAAGTTCATAAGTGTTTTCACCTAGAAAACACAAGAAGAGCATGGTTTCTTTTTTCCGTATCTAGAGCAGACAGAACAGAGTAGTGCAAAAGAAGCATTCATGCTTTATTGTCTGAGGATATTAGATTTTATTATGTGCTTTTGCACGTATGTTTTATAATACTGAATACTGTATTCAGTGGATTAAAATACTACAAAATAGTGGATTAAAATACTACAAAAACCAGCTCCTGATTCACTTAGAGACTTTGATTAAAACAGATTCATTGCCACTAACTAAAGCATATTTTTATCTGCTTTTAGTTATGTATTATATATCTCTGCATTTGAAAATGACTGGAATCAAATATACAATAAGATTCTTCTTTTCAACTTACCCCATCAGTAATGAATTCCTGAAATTTTTTTACTGAGTAGCAGGGCTTAAAAACTTGTAGCATTAGCAGAGAACAGAACGCTGCATCCTATGACATGCTATCAAATTGTCTGAAACAAGGAATCAACAACTGGTAAGACTGTATGTAGAAAATTGCTAGTGAAGGAATAGCCTAGGGGCAGATCAAGAGAGTATAAATTTATATTTTTTTTCCAGACTGCATTCTTTTTTTCTTTTACTAAATTTACATCTCTTACTGTTTTTACCTTAGTCTTTGTATTAATTAAACATATTTAAACTTTGGGAATTTTTTAAGGTTCAAGAACCTTTTTTTTTTTAGTTACTAAATTTGTCAGAAAAGGGATCTCCCTTTGGCTAGTAATGAAAAAAAGACTCAATAATATACTTAATGTTCTTACCCTGCCATCCTTCATCACTGAGTACCTTTCAAAACACAGCTAACTTTTGTTCCACAATTTTATCTTCTGCTGCTTGTTCTCAAAGGAGAGTCTTGCAAGAGCTTTAAAATAACTTATGCCTGCTGTGTTAAAGAAAGCCAAAATTAGAGACAGATATCTACTCGTTGGAACCCAGTGCCCCCCAAAGCACTGGCGGGTCTTATTTATTTGTTTATTTATTTATTCATTCATTCATTCATTCATTCATTCGCTTGTAGTTGGATTAACAGTAGTGAAGCAGCACGTGCACTATATGCTTTTTCCCCTGTCCCTAGATCAGCTCTTAAGAATGTGTGTCTTCATTACAAATGGGCAGTTATTCTTCCAGGAACTTCAGAAAATCTGTGAAGGACATTGTAAACTATTCAATGATTTGAGGCATGAACTCATTAATTAGTAGATGTTAGTAAGCAGAAGTGAAGACAAAGTATTTTCATGCTAACCTGCGTTGTTATAGCCACATTCTCTACTAAGTTTCATTTCCTTGAAGATTGTAATTGTATGCTCAACAGTGTTGCACTGAAGTTGTATGATTAGAAGGCATATTGTACTGAGATCTAATGATTACCTGCCTAGGAGTGATACAGTCATCTAGCCAAACAGAGGAGTAAGAAAGGATCCTGCTTTTCAAAATTCCTAGACGAGACCTTGGTGTCAACAGGCATTTAGAAATGCTTGTGAGCTGAATACTGAGCTTAGTGCTCAGTCCGGTGCGCAGTAGCTCACAGCCAACAGTGGTTGGTCTGTCTCACCTGACTCACAAGCAGAAGAGCAGTCTGCATAGGTGCATTCTGACTTGCATCCCCCTGAAAGTTCTTCATTTGATCCTGCAGATCTAGTATGATAATCTTAGCCCAACCTAAGGAAAGTGGGTATTTTTCCAGTAGTGCGTCATGACATTGGCATGCTTCTAGAGTCTTTTACCTCTCAGCTTCAGAATGCATCAACAGATGTGAAAGGACTAGTGCTTGTTCTTCCTATTTTTTGTGACTTAATGCTTCACTAGTCACAGTTGTTATTTAAGAATGTTTAAAATTTACTTTAAAAAGTAAGGATTTGTTTTTTCTTCCACACCTGTGTGGAGCACTGCTGCTGCTAGGCTTCCGGAGTTCAATAATTGCAGCAAGTGTGATGGTCCTCAAGTGGGGCAGAGGAAGTTTACAGTGTAGTATATGACTAAGTAGGGTCTACATCTAGGAGGAAATTAGAAAAAAAAAAAAAGAATTTTGATTTGTGGTATAAAAGTGGTAGTGAGAGAGGTGTTGAAGAAAAAAAAATAATACACTCTTGGCAAGTTTGCAGAGAAAGTCCTAGGGTTCCTGGTGAACCAGATGAATAGGGCGTCCTTATTGGAATGAAGAGCCAACAATACTATGAGCTGCATTATGGAGAACACTGAGAGATTATCCTTGCCCTCTCCTCAGCCCTGGTGAGACCACATCTGGAGTTCTGGGTTGAGTGCTGTGCTCTCCAGTACAGAACAGACATGCATTTACTGAAGCAAGTCCTGGGACGAGCCACAGAGACAATCTAGGGGCTGGAACATCTCATACAAGGAGAGGCTGTGAGAACTGGGGATGTTCGGCCTGGAGAAGAGAAAACTCTGGGGAATTTTAATCAATATGCATAAATATGTGATAGGACGATGTAAAGAAGACAGAATACTGGAGTGTAAAATCTGAGGAGCGACGGGTTAGAGGTGTTAGAATAGGAGGAAGTGCAGGTGAGAAAGCAGAGGGCTAAGAAGTGTTGGTCCTTAAACAGGTAACCTTCCAGATTTTATTGAACTCTGGGAAACAAAAGCAGTCTCTGGTCACATTTTCCCCTCCCATCTCTCCCTTCCAAATGACCTTTATTCTGGTCGCCTAAAATAGTGGTAGTATTTCAGACTTTTTGAAAAACAAATCCCATTACATACTACTTTTCCTTCAAAGTGCATTGTTACAGTAGTGGAATGAATATTTTATTTATAATGGTAGGTATTCATTATTCATGTCCTTTTGTGTTTGTTTCTTCTTACAGTTTTAAATCTTAAAGGTGATTACACTGACTAATGATACAAACTGAAAAGATTAGAAGATGTCATATTTGACTCTTCTAAGATTTATTAAAAAGACTACCGAATCAGTAAGCGTAAAACCCAATTCAGTTTGTCCAGCCAAGAAAAGAAATACCTACAGGAAAAACAAACAAAATATTTCTAATCAGTAAGAACATATTTTACATAAATTTTGAAATTACTGTTAACCATAATCTAGTTAAGTATTATTTTATCTTGTCTTTGATTTTTGTTGTTGTAAATGTAGTCACTTCTTACATGTTATTTCATAGAAAAAAAAAATCATATTTCCTTCTCTTTTTAACTTCATCATATAAATTTAGAGCACTGAATTTCTCAATTCACAATTTTGAAATCTCATTTATCTAGACATCCTGAGTCAGTTGATTAAATATTTTCTCCCCTGCACAACTTGTAGCAGCTATTTATCACTGAAACCTTAGGGGAAATCATTATATTTGATGTCTTTGAGAAAACACTGGGCATGCCTCAGTCTGGTTCGATGAACTTGTTCTTTACTCTTTCTGTTTTTTCTAAAGCTCTTTGCTGTCTTGCATTATTCTCTTCTGCATACTATGAAGGCTTTTCATGCCATCAGACTATAGTTAGCGGATAAGGTAGTTGAAATTGCAGAATATTAGACATTCTAAAGGTGTGGTGGATGATCTAAGAGGTTGTTGTCAAAATGAAGCCAATAATCTCCAATTTTGTGTTACTTTTTATAATTGTGTTTTTATTGACTTGTTCAGAAAACATGTTCTTACATTTGACAATTGATGGAGTACCGTATATCAAGGTAATTGGTAGGTAGTACATACCAGTCTTGTTTACAGATTGTGACTTTTTTATTTTTTTGCTCAGAATGAATGTCATGTAAAATATGTTGTCATATGCTCTCTTGTGTTATATGAGAAGTCTTTTGATTATATGTCTATTCTTTTTTTCATGGCAATTAGGTTAAAAGAGTAAAGAAAAATGCAATCGCTTAGTGGCTATGTTGAATCTATATTTGTATTTGAGAGTGAATTTATTGCTCAGATACTGCAACTTCGTAAATGTCAGGAGTTTTAAGGATGCATTCTTGTGTCACATTGCTGGTATTTACCTGTACAAAATGACAGCATGGACCTTGGGGCAACTTTAATTCACAGCAAAAGACTGTTCAAATGATGGTGTCAAAGTTTGTTGCTTATTCTAAGGTCTATTGACCTAGATGCCCTTGAGACTTTTTCTAGTTGAACATTGTAAATCATATGCGGCCCTCTAGCGGTATCCACCTTCAAATGCATCACCATATGAGAGAGAAAGAGAGAAAAGACTACAGTTAAGTTAATTGTGTTTTAAGCTTGTAACTTTTAGATGATCTTGTATAACTCAAGTTCAGGGAACTAAGAGTCAATAATCACACTTTAAATATGGTTAATATCAATGACAAATTGCACAAATGATAGAGTTAACATATCCTGTGTGTTTCACATATTTTTACTTAGAAATTGTATCTGGTGAGGTTTATGACTCTCTTCAGCTATTCTTGTTATCTTTTTACTAGGTGTACATTCCCAGCAGAGTGGCAATTGTGCTTCAGAATATGGATATCCTAAACTGAAGATATGGATATTCTTCACTGAAGAAACAAGTCATAGAAGTACTGTGCAAGTGCAAAAAATAATAAAACTTAGGCTCTAAATAAGCTTTCTGAAACTAAATGTAGTATTATAGGTGTTTAAAATATAGCATTAATATTCACACATAATTGTAGAGCTCTCAAGTTGCTAGAATCTGTTTTGAGGAAACTTTATGATAGAGGTAGAAAGAAAAATATCTTTGTAGATCTGAGATTGAAAAATTTACCCTTAAGACATTTCAGAGCAACTGGCATTCTCAAATTGTTTACAGAGCTTTACTGAGCATGGTCCTGCTTCCTAAAATTTGAAATTTCTTGTAATCCTCTATCGCTTTGAATTTGAATGTCCATTATATACCAATACTTCTTATTAAAAGTAAGTAGCTTGCCTAAGTGAAACAGAACTTCTTGGCTGAAAGGCAAACTTAAAGGTTTGTGGGACCTCATTTTGGGCTCCTCTTCTTCAGTGAAGTCCAACATGTAATTAAAAATGTTTATCCAAATGATGGATGAGAAGATCCTTTGAGAGTACTGTACTCTGCTATTTTTTTATTTAATTAGAAATTCACAAAAATTATAGACAGCCAAATGGGCAGGTAAATGGCTTTGACCTGCTAATGTTGTTTACTGCTTATCTGCTGCTGATCATATCACTTTGTGCACCTCACTTGTTACAAATGAAAAAATAAAGGCACTTGACTCTCTTTTCCAGAGGCCCCCTGAGATCCTTGGGTAAGGGGAGCATTTTGTTGTTACTGCAGTAATAGCAGGCCAAGAGATGTTCTTAAAGTTTATTTTTCGCTCTTCACTTATTTCAGTAATGTCAAGACCTTGTAGTACTGATTTCATGACTTTCAGAAGCTGTCATAGTTTGAAATATGATGCTCTTGCACTTTTATAACTTTTGAAACACTGCTTTTCGTAAAGGAGATTTCTCTTTTGTTTTGCTAAGTTTAAGATAGTTTAATTATTAGAGTGCTGCTAAGATTGTTCAAGTGAGTTCTTTAAAACTAGGACTTTTTTGTAAAGAATAAGATTCTGTATATTTGAAAATGTATTACAGAATATTCTGTAGAGTTCATACCAAATTAAAATGCTTTATTTTGCTCTACATATTTAAAGTATATTTGAATTGGTTCTAAAATGAATATGTCTTGTTTTGTACAAGTCTGGGTTTTCTAACTTTAAAATAGCCAAAGAGGAAGATGTCCGTGACCATTTCCAAACCAAGCTTTTGCCCATTTTCTTCTGTGGGCCACTGTGTTGATTACCGAATAATTGTGTCAATACTGAAAATCTTCTCACAGTTTGTGGAATGATTAGTTGTACTTTAATACAATTTACGGCGAAATAGAAGGCATGATGAGTGATGGGATAATAATAAAGTATGATGTACAGCACTGGAAACAGTCTTGTTTGGAAGGGAGACTTAACACTGAAAGGACTTTATGAATATGCCCAGCCTGATTTCTGTATTGGAGTAGAGCGCTATAACTGTTTAGTATCATGGTTCATTTTCCCCTGTATCACTTTTATCGTTGTTTGGTAGTCGGCTAAGAAAAGCATTCCCATACACTTAAAGTTTAAAAGAAAACACATTGAGCCATTCTAACAACTGGAACTGATTGTTATTTTTGTCAAATGGTATTATACTGAAACTTTAAAAAATAATAATTATATGCTATATTTACCTTATATTGATCTACTAATGTTTTGTAGATTTTTTTAAACTAGTAGCAGTTCCAAGTTTCAAAATGTAATGCAAGGTAATTGCACTTGCCAGATTCTTTTACAAAGGAAGGAATAAATGTGTGATGTGAAGTAAAAACTGTATAAAATTACAGGCCAATAAACTTGAGTAAAAAGCATAAATGCATATATGGTTTCATTGCTTGTACTGTAAAACTATTGTCCAGGCTTAACACAAGGGAATATTGGCACACCTCAAAATCAGGAATTTTTCTTGGGTCAGAAGCAATCTAGTGAGAATGGCAGGTTATTTTCACTAGTGTAGGTATTTCTCTGATGTAATGAATGGAGTAATAAAGGCATATTAACTGAAGATTGGTTTAAAAGGAAAAAAAAGGTAGGAAACACAAGAATTAGGGTTTTCTCAGAGTCTATGTGTATGTTGTAGCAATGGATGTGTTTCTACCTGTCACGTAACCTGACAAATGCTCCCTTGCACTATGCATGGAAAGTCTGCTTCTCCCTCCTGCTCAGTGGTGATCAATAAAGAGGAATTCAGCTACTGCTGTTCCAGTTCCTATCTTGTGTCACGTTCACACTGCAAGACAGTCCAAGAGTCCCTCCTTGCTGTTATGTCACCTACAAGAGTCATGCTCCTATGTTCTGACTTCATCCGTTTACTTGCTACCTGTTTAAGTTTCCCCCCTCATAACTAGAAGTTTAATTAAGTAATTAAATGTAATAGTAATGACTGAGGGTTATGTCCAAATAGACACTATAAACTGTGTTTTGTTTTGTTTTTCAGGATTTTGCTTTATATTTGACTTTAAAACAATTCTGTTGAGGTATATGATCAATATTTCTTCTGTTCCATTATTTAAATTTCTGTGCATTTTTTTAGTGTATAGTACTCGAGAGTTCCCTCATTGACTAATGATTCCAGAAAGGGCATGTAATCATTCTAAGAGGACTGTTCTGGATACAACCATGGAAATATGTGAAATATTACTTTTGTACTTAGCTAGGAAATAAGTTTCAAAAAAGTCAGTGCATAGATGCAATCCCAATAATTAACAGGGACTTTTCTGACAGGAAAGCTGTGTGTGTGTCTTCAGACCTTATAGCCTACAGTGCAAGTGTTTTGTGGGATTGTGGGCCATTTATTATAATACAAACCTGTCTCTCTATACCTCAGCATATTTTTTAAGCTCTCATTTTTGGTTTTCAGCTTATTTAGAATTGCATTCCAGTTTTTTTTTTTTTTTTAGGAAAGACACTGCATCTTTCTAAAAGGTTTTCTTGAGCATTTGCCAAAAAAAAATATTTATTTACTTAATTTGTGCAGTGCTTCCTTTATGTGAGTTTTTTCATTTTTACTTTATCTGAAAATTGCATTAATACTGATTGGCTGACATGCCTCCTCTTATTTAAAAGAATTTTATGAAAGTTGGGATAAAAATTACTGCAGTTGAATAAGATAAAAATATTCTGCTCTACAGAAAGGTGAAAATGAAAGTTAATTATGACTTATCAGACTTATTTTTCATGCCTGCGAATACAATAAGTACCCCGTAAATATAAATAAGATTTTTAATGTTCATGATAAGTTAAAGACTAAAATAAATAATGAGCAAAAGCAAGAACTGGTAGGTTTCCAAGTAAGCTTTTCGGTGGCTTACTCAATGCTTTTGTATATTAACAAAGCGCCTTTGAACTCTAAGGTAGACCTAGTACCTTAGTTGAACTAGTTTTGAAAATTGGCTTCTAATAATCACTTTTCCAAATATTAAGGATTAAAACTGGTCACTAATCACCTATGCCGTTTGACTGCAAACAGAACTCCCTCTTTTTTTTTTTTCCCCTAAATATTCTCATCAAATTGTATTTGGACAGTTTTTGCCTTAAGGAAATAGGTATTTTGAGTTTTATTTTGTTATAGTTTCCTTATTAATCTTGGTGGTCTTAAACTAAATACAAAGTTTTCTTTCAAACTTTCTGTATTCTATAACAAGCCCTATTAGGCAGTCAGTCTTCAGTAATAAGTGGGGATCAACTTTCGTTTGGGGTTTTCTAGGGTAAGGAAAAGAGAAGGGAATTTAGAGATGCATGTTGGGTAGCGACATTTAATGCCGCTTCAATTCATGCCTCTGTAGTTCTACTAATCATTTTAAATCACAGAATGCCTAAGGTTGGAAGGGACCTCTAGAGGTCATCTAGTCCAACCCCCCTGCACACGCAGGGCCACCT
>JAUBNY010001021.1:23162-50380 GCA_032275445.1 Crypturellus soui
CTCCCTCTCCCTCTCCCCTTTTCATTGGAAGGTGTCAGTTGTTTTTATTATCCTGAATAGGAATAATTTGATAATCGGGCAGGTAAAAGTAAAGGAAGATTCATACATAGTTGAGGACTGAAATATTTTACTCCAATTTTAAAACTGGTTATTCCCTCCTTATTGCTGCAGCTCGGTTCAAGTGATCTGGTTTCAATATCTTCTACTAGCAGAAAACACCTGAAGGTAGAAACTTAGTAAATCAGCTTTGCTACTGTGAGGAAAAAATATGTTGAACTATCAGCCAGTCGTTTATATTCACTTACACATCTTATGCATTTTGTTGTTAAATCTTTGCTTTGCTGATACTGGTTAGTGGCCTTGCGAACACCATAGGAAGAACTAAATAGTACAGTTAAATAATGGTAGCATAAAATTGCTAGAATTTGAATTAATTTTCAATTTTTCTTGAGCTTCTGAGCTTGAGAAACAGTTGCAAATTTCCAAAAGTTAATTATTCTGTCTTTCATGGCTTATAGTTAATGTTAACCTTTATTTGATGAGTTAGGAGAGGAGGAAGAAGAAAATGGAAAACATTTTAATGAACAAGGATGTCTTAGAAATAGCTTCTCTGTGTAGATAAAAAAAAAATATATATATATTTGTTTTTAATAGGAGATAAGGGCAGCCTCTTTTCCTGTTTTCCAGGTATCACTGTTAGTAAATGGCCATAGAAAATGCTGCAGGAGCACCAAGTCAGTGTGCCGGCAGCTGCTGCTGCAGTCCGTGTGTGTCCCACGGCTTTGGGGGTGGGAAACGCCGCCCGCAGCTCCGAGAGCCTGGAGCTGGGGCTGGTGCCCGCCGCGGCCGCGGGTGCCCCTGCCCGGAGGGAAGGCGCCACCTGCCGGAGACCTGCGCGTGGTGCCACCCCGGGGAGGGACGGGGCGGGGGCCACGCGGGTGCTGATGGCCCGTGGCTGGGCTCTGTGCTGGGAGTAAGTTCCATTGCAAAGACATAAATATGCTTAATCTCTGAAAAGTATGAGCTCTGAAATCAGACTTTTACCCTGACCTGTTTTTTTTTTTTTTTTTTTAAATAGGAACATCATCTCCAGCGGGCTATCTCAGCACAACAAGTATATGGAGAGAAGAGGGATAACATGGTTATACCAGTCCCAGAAGCAGAAAGTAATATTGCTTACTATGAATCCATATATCCTGGAGAATTTAAAATGCCAAAGCAGCTGATTCACATACAGCGTAAGTAAAACAACTTACTCGTTGAGGTCTACACCAATAATTTACTCTGCCAAAAGTTCATGGGGTTCCTCTTGTGTCTTTTTTGAACTTGCGCAAGCCTGCTGTCTGAGAATTAAATTTTGTACAACGTGCAGAGGAGTATATACTTTTACTGAAAGGCTCTCTGTAATTTATAAGCAGGAAGATGTCTTTAAATAAAGTCTGTACATTAACACTTGAGTTTTAGCAGTTACAGCTTGCAGAGAAGTCTAGGTTCCTTACTAGAGCAAACAGACAAATATGCTTGAAGGGGAGAATATGTAATAGGTGAGAGGCAAAGTACCTTTGCCTCATAGTTCAACCAGCATAGAAGGGCAGTAGAGTGGACTGGGAAACCAAGTAGAAATGGCAGTAGTGGCATTTGCTTATATATTCAATGTATTTCTTTGTAAACTAATCTCATTTCTGGTTAGATCTGTCTTAAGTACTAGACCAAGTTTCAGTAATGAGCTAAAGTATTAGAACATGCTGCTGTGTTCTAGTACTGGTCCCTATTTCCTTAGGGGGACTTCCATCCTAGTATCAAAGTACTTATTTGTTTGCTTCCTTATCTCATGATCTAACAGCCTATCTAGTGTGATCTTAAGAAGTATTTATTATGTCTTGAGTGTATTTTTGTTTAAAAACAAAAATCAACTGAAGTAAGCTAATGTTTTATGATATTAGAACAATTTTCTTTGGGGGATAGGGGGGGAAGTGATGCTTTACACATTGTTTCCAAATGTGCCCTCACAAAGAACCTTACCTTGCTTAGGAATTAAAACAATTTGCATATGGCAAAGAACTAAGGAAATTTTGCCTTGATTTTTAAAATAACTATATATTCATAGGATATTGTGGAAGAATGAACAGTAGTTTCGTTCTACAGAGTCATTGCTTGTGTTTAAGTATACCCTGGGTATATTCAGTGCTGGGCCACTTTATTCTGACACATTTGGGTCACAAAAACTTGTTGGTGAGACTATTACAGTGACCTCTGCAAATGCTTTTTGTAGAAGTATCTTTAAAGCACATATGGTCTAAAGCTGAAGTCACAGCTTCTGAAGTTGAGAGTGTTCTGTATAGGACTACAGAATACTAAGGAGTGTTGATCAGTTAGAGCAGGCTGACCACTCCAATTGATGTGAAATGTAGTAAGGTTGAAAGCCACTGGATGGCTTTCTATTGCTTAACAAAACATAGTCAAACAGATACCAATTTTTATTCCTGCATTTATTTAAGAAACTAGATCTAGTCTCTAAGTAGGATTACTACAATTTAGAAACAAATCACTTTGTCTTGCTCTGAAAACTGTAAGAATCTGGCCAGTATTTCAGACACTAAGGCAATGTTTTGTTGCAGTAGCAGTAAAACTGTAATGTTAACTTTCCCTCTAACTTGCAGCTTTTAGTTTGGATGCTGAGCAACCCGATTATGACTTGGATTCAGAGGATGAAGTCTTTGTGAATAAGTTGAAGAAAAGAATGGACATTTCTCCTTTGCAATTTGAGGAGATGATAGACCGACTAGAGAAGGGCAGTGGTCAACAGGTACAGCATTATTTCAAATAACAAACTGCAAAACTTGTACTACGTATTTCGCCATGTGAAAGTGACATGCTGGGTTTTACATTTAGCCGGTCAGCCTGCAAGAGGCCAAACTGTTGCTGAAGGAAGATGATGAATTGATCAGAGAAGTGTATGAGTACTGGATTAAAAAGAGGAAAAACTGTCGAGGTCCCTCTCTTATCCCAGCAGTGAAACAAGAGAAGCGAGATGGTTCCAGCACAAACGATCCTTATGTTGCTTTTAGAAGACGAACAGAAAAGATGCAGACACGAAAAGTAAGTAAATTAAGAAGTTCATTTTTCTGCCTACTCCCAAATAGCAGCTTATGTAAAGAAACAGTCCTGCTGTGTAGTATGCAACAGTGTAGGTTGTTGTTTTTCCTTTAAATTTGTAAGGGCAAAAACATAAAGGGAGACTGTTTCAGGCCACCTGTTGAATGTTTTGATGTTCTGGTTTTGTGCTTTATTTTGTTTATTTCTTTTAAACTAAACCCACTTATAATGGTGATAAGCTTTAGCTGGTTGATACAAAAGAGAAACATGTATGTATCAAAACCTTAAAATACATTTTTTAGTAAGTAGATTTTCTTTTATTTCAGGTTAATAGCTTTAAGGATGTGGCTAAATGCATGCTTTGTATATTTACAGAATCGAAAAAATGATGAAGCATCTTATGAGAAGATGCTTAAGTTGCGTCGAGATCTAAGTCGTGCAGTAACCATCCTGGAGATGATAAAGAGAAGGGAAAAAAGCAAGCGGGAGTTGCTGCATTTAACACTGGAAATTATGGAAAAGAGGTAATGTTTATTGAAATATCATTGTAGAAAGGTTTGGAAAATACTTTGTTTTCTGATTTCCCATCATGGAAGATTTAAGATTCTAAGATTTCTTGCTTAAATTATGGTATATTTTCATATATAGCTGTGAAGAACAAAATAAAACATTTGGAAATAGCTCATTGCAGGGAAATACCTGTAATCTTTGTTAGGTTTTGTAAAATGTGTATATATAAATAAGTAAAAAACCTTCAAAAATTGTATCTAAATTTAAAGTTCTTAAGAACTTCAGTGAAGGAAATCACTGCTGTTTAAGGCAATTTTCAAGCATTAGTATTCTTCCTTTCTTCATTGTCTCTGCTCTCTTAGCAGCATTTGATATTATATCCCCCTGAGTAAAATAAACAAAAAGCATTTCTTACATCATAACATGCTGCTCTGTCAGTCATCGCTATTCGGACTAATGCTCCTTTTAACATCCTGTTTGACAGCTGCACTGAAGACCAAATGTTGCATTTTATCAACTGCCCCTTTCCTAGTCAACAGTAAATTGTGTTTGTAATGTGAATGTATGTTTGCTTATAGCTTATATAGCTTATGTTTTGAATCTAAGTAGACATCTTTAGCTTAAGAATCCATGCTTAAAAATAAATGTTTTGAGTCAGTATTTCAAAGACCTAAAACTAACTTTATTATCTAGCCTGGTTTCCTAGGGAGAGAAGCTGCATGTCAGTCTACCCTCCTTCTAGTAGTTACAGGGTGTGTTTGGGGGGAATTTGTTTGTTTTGTTTTATTTCTGAGCAGTGACCATTTTCAGTAGAGCTGGAGTGGGAGAGACCTGAAAGCTCTTCCAGCAGCCCTCTCATGAAACTGCTGCTGTTCATAGGGAAGCCTCAAGTGACCTTTCAAAAGGGAAACTGTAACGTGAGCATAGCCCTTCTTAGAGTTCAGAGAATTCATACAAGATCCAAATATGTTTTACTGCTTTTACTGGTCCTGTAACTATTTCATAATACAGAAGAAGGAGGCCTCGTGAATAAGACACTCTAGCCTCACTGTTTGAAAACTTTTTAGGTCATGTATTTGTTTATTTAAATAGCACCCTCTCCGAGTGAGGAGGGGAAAAGCCTACCCTATTTTTCCTTTCTAGTTTCTACACCCTCTTCTTCCCTTGCTTTATTATCCCATTGAAAGTGTTTTTGCAGGTAGCTATCCTTTATTTATTGTCCTTATTTATTGTTCAGCACTAGTTTTTGCAGTGAAGTTTTATTAGTTTCCTTTTTCTGTACTTCCTGCTGTCATTCTAGGCTTGCTTTCATCTCAAGTTACAAGTGTTTAACTTTGTAATGCCCAGTTTTTATCAAGGATGTTGTAAACATTCCAACAAATAAAGAGAAATTTCTCTGGTTTCAGGTATAATTTGGGTGACTACAGTGGGGAGATCATGTCTGAGGTCATGGCACAACGGCAGTCAATTAAACCTACCTACGCTATTCCCATCATTCCTGTGACTAACAGCCCTTTTAAACATCAAGAAACTATGGAACTGAAAGAATTCAAAGTTAACAAAGTAAGTAAATAATATTTCTAAATATCAGTAACCAAGTTATAAATTATGCTTTTAGGTATGCAAGAGCAGGAGCTTTAGGATATGGCAGTATGGAAAACCATTTTTCTATTTGTTGTGGTGAAGGAATAGACTCTGACTAGACTAGCAAGTTTGCAACTAGAATGAAATGCTTTTTTTCTATTGGTATTGACTTACATACAGAATGAAGTAAAACATTCTTTTCAGTTTAAGTCTGGACCACGGAATCTAAGAATATTACCACCTCTGGACTTCTGGAGGAGTAATATTAGTATAACAGCCAGCATTCTGTTTGAAATACTTATGTGGAAAATTTAAAATAATTTTTTCTCTCATCTCTGGGAAGATCTTACTTTCCATGCTTCTAAACCTACGAATTGTTTAAAAAATACTTTTCAATTTATTTCATTATTTTATTATCATAAGTATTTTACAATATATGGAATAAGATTGGTCACATTCTGTAAGCTCTTGGTTAACCCTTAAGAAGGAAAATAGTAAAGGTCTGCTACAGACAGTAATGCACATGCAGTTAGAGTAAATGGTTACACAGCGGGAGTATTAACATCTTTAATATGGTCCACAACGTTTTAGAAAGCCTACTTGGAAATAATCTGTTACCTGGATCCTGGACGAAGATAGGAGCCATCAGTTAAACCTGTTCTCCACCTTTTTTTATTCTAAATTAATGTTATATATTTTAGTTCTAGTGGATTTTTGTTTTGTGGTGCTGGTAGTGTAAAAACCTGCTGATTTTCCGTGCTTGCTCTGTGCCTTAATCTGTTAATTAAAACTGATTTTGTATTCAGTTGAAGTGTTTCACTTAGATCCAGTTGAGACAGGCAGGTGTTAATTCTTCCTTGTTGGGTAAACACCTCAAATTTTGAGGTTATGGCTTGTATTACTTCTAAAGTGGTAGAAAGATGAGTTTACTTTTTAATTTGTTGACACAAGAGTTCTAGAAAAGTTGTAACTTACCCATGTGCATAATTTTAAGCCTTTTTTTTTTTTTTTCCCCTTTTAGCAAGATAAACCTGATGTTATTCGACCTAAAAGAAAGTATGAAAAGAAGCCAAAAGTCTTACCTTCATCTGCTGCTGCTCCTCAACAGGCGAGTCCTGCTGCACTGCCAGTCTTTAATGCTAAAGATTTGAATCAGTATGACTTTCCTAGCTCAGATGAAGAACCTCTCTCCCAGGTAGGACCTCCAAAGTATTTATGCTGCTTTTGCTGTAAGAATGGAAGTGAAAAACATGAGTTTACCTGCTTTCTCCCTTACCCATTTCACTTTTAAAGGTTTTGTCTGGTTCTTCTGAGGCTGAGGAAGAAAATGATCCTGATGGTCCTTTTGCCTTCCGTAGGAAAGCTGGCTGTCAATACTATGCTGTAAGTAAAATTTTCTTACTTATCATAAGACAGAACAGTACTGTAGGAAAAAAAACTTGTATTTAACTGTTCAAAATTATTTTAAGCCTCACTTAGACCAACCTGGCACCTGGCCGTGGAGTAGCCCTAAAGAAGGAAGATTAGGAGACGTGCGCTATCGATACTGCTTAACCACCCTCTCTGTACCCCAGAGGTGTATTGGGTTTGCACGAAGACGAGTAGGCCGTGGTGGAAGGTAAGCTCTGTGTGACTGTATGCAAAAATGCTTTGGAAAAGGCATCTCTGAGGAGTAAAATTTAAAATTAAAAATTGGAGGCATCACAGAAGTTGGCTTTTTGAATACTTCCGTTTGATACTGTTTTCTCAGTTGATGATTAATGGCCCTGTTTTTATTTTGTTATAGGGGAAACAATATGATAGTTTACTTTCATTTGCTATAGGGGAAACAATATGATAGTTTACTTTCATGTTTCTAGATTTCTTTTTTTTGCTGGCACTCCTGGGTTCTGAGGTGAAAACACATCTGTGTTTTCACTTGTAACTGATGTTTCATGTTAGTGATATGCAGAGTCATCTTCAGTCAGCAGTTTTCAAAAATGGCCCTATCTGGAGCTCAGCTGCAACTTTCCAATATTAGAAGAGAAAAATGGCTTGGAGGAAACCTAATAAGTGGCAGTGGTTGCTAAGTGTTGGACATTTCCGCTTAAGTTGAAAATATTAGAAACTGTTACTTCAGATGCTTGCTTCTGGATTTCTTAATCAAAAAACTGTTCCTGAATTATTTAAGTATTATTATAAGTATTATCTGTTAAGTATTGTTTGATAATGTTTTTTAATTTAGCCTGACTGTCCCAGTAAGCTTTTTTTTTTTTTTTTTAATAAAAGAATGTGATTTGGCTCTCAGATAAAAGCTTGCTGGCTTGCTAGCAAGTCAGACTTGCAAAACCAGAATCTCAAAACCAGAATGAGAGTTGGGGCCCTGGCTGACATTTTGCAAGGAGGTTGACCCACAGTATGTGACCGCTTTTGGAGTGGCAGTTGTAGGTGTATTTGGGACATATGAGAGTAAGGCATTTGGACTCGGACTGCTTTAGGAGGATATTTAAATAGCTTTTTAGTTGCTTAAGCAGTCAATGTCTAGTTTGTTTTCTATTGCTTGTTCTAGAACAGTTTTGTGTAGTCTCTACCACTTCTTTACCTTCTTCTACAAACCGAGGTGAGAAACGAGTGATCTACAGGGGCTTTTTAGGCTGCTGCCTAATTGTGCTTTTTTTTTTGTTCCGTTTCTAGGGTGCTTCTAGACAGAGCGCATTCGGACTATGATAGTACATTTCATCAGCTGGATTTGGAAATGCTTTCCTCATCACAACACTCTTCAATCAGTCAATTTGCCAATACCTCAGAAACAAATACCTCGGACAAATCTTTCTCGAAAGACCTCAGTCAGATACTAGTCAATATCAAATCATGTAGATGGCGGCATTTTAGGCCTCGGACACCATCCCTACATGACGGTGACAATGATGAACTCTCCTGTAGGAAATTATACAGGGGTATAAATCGAACAGGCACAGCACAACCTGGGACCCAGACATGCAGTACCTCTATACAAAGTAAAAGTAGCAGTGGTTCAGCACATTTTGGTATGTTTCTTTTGACAAACTTATTTCTAGAAGTTTTAAATTTGACTCAGAAAAAATGGAATATTATTAGGTCATCCATACTTTGTGGTCTGCTCTGATAGCAGTCTGTCTTCTCTTTTCTCTCTCCTCATGGAATGCTTATTCTTACTCACTACTGGCAGTAGGGTACTGCATCTTGAAATTATACAAATACTACCTTTGTATTCTGATTTTAGAAATATAATGGTTTAGAAAACAGTTTTGTATAGGGCTTAAGTTAATTCTGAAGATCTGATTTTTATTTTAATGAAAATACAATGGTTGGAACACTGATAAAAACATTAAACTCCAGATTTTCTTGTAATTTTTGTAGTATATGGTCCTCGTGGTGGGGAATGTTTAAAATATTTCCATAGATCTCGGCATGAGCTCTCATCCTTGAACTCTATAAGTTTAAGTGTAGCTTAAATACTTAAATAACTCGGGACCCCTGCCAGTACAACGGGCATCTGCTTGTGCTTGGCAAAACTCTGATAACCTCTCTCTGTTGTTAACAACACATTACTTGCTGTAGAACCAAAATTACAGATTTGAGGACCTGACTCTAAGAAATCTTGATGTGCATTTGCTTTTACATTGCAGTACTACTGCATAGCACATCTCTTGATGTTGTGTTCTCCATAGTGGAATACTGATATTTGTAACAACTCCGGGGTTTTAATCAGTCAGTACATTGCATAGCATCTTGATATTGAGTACATACAGCTCTTACAGGTAATACATTGTATTTGAAAATCATTTAACTTAAAAAAAAAAATTGAATTCAAGGCATATATCCATGTGTATGTGTGTACTTCTACACAGGTAGACATGAAGAAGACTACCTTTTTTCCTTAGGCTGTAAAGATAACTCCGAACTGAGGCTACGTAAATGAATGGAATTCTTAGTGGTGAATTCCATACAAAATTTTGATTGTGTTGGGAGTATTTTGAAAGTTCGAAAATGTTTTTATGCCTATCTCTAGATAGACAGCTATGTATGTGTGTGCCTGGTGTCTTTTGCTCTTTTTTTTTTTTTTTTTTTTTTTTTTGCCTATGATTGTAATTTTACATAGGCGGTTTATTTCATCTGTGTAAAATATTTAAGTAAATACTCAATGCTTACAAAGTTAAGTTGTGTTCAGATACATATTTTGATTAACGTTTGATATGGGGAATAGTATACTCCATAAAAAGCATAATTATGTCTAGATTCATATGCATTTCAGTTACCACAACCTTTGGATAGTGTTTTGTTATATAGCCAGGTAGATTGTGCTCATGGATAATTTTAGCAAGGATTGCTGTAGTTGTGTGTGTGAGTTTGTGTATACGTGGGGTAATGATGGTCATCTCTTCAGGGTTAGGTGTTAGAATCTTATTTAATTCATCTTAATGATATTCTGTTTTCTGGTGCTCCTTTTACTGTTCTGCAAACTTCTTTAAAATACATTGTTTATATAGATCACAAATGTAAGTGATCATGTTTTATGTAGGCCTATGACTTATTCGAAGGTACATGTCAGGATTTCAGCTCTTCATTAGCTCTTCTCACTTTCTATAGCAAATATTGTGAAGAACACAGAGTACGTAGCATCTGTACTGACTTTTTTTCTGATGTTTACTACAGCAGATTGCAGTCTTTCTCCTTGTTCCTAGGTGTTTTTAAGGCTCGGAGACTTTTTTATGGTTCAGTTTTCTTTGCCTTATAACTTTAAGTGGTAATAGGTCTTGCTGCCTAAAAACAGTGGCTAATGCATCTCTATTTTAAAAAAAGATTCTATTGTTTCACTGCTACTGTGAGTTGGGGTCAACTCAAATTATTTAGCTTTAAGATAGGCTCATCTGGAGTCCGTACTGTCATGTTGCTATCCCCATCATGGGATGTGTTTGGCCTGGCTCTGTATCAGAGTAGTTTCCAGAGATCTTAGGTTTTCATCTGAAATATCACAGATAAAATGCTGTTGACCTGTTTAAAAAAACATTGTGTAAAACTTTGTTTTCAGGTCTTGTCTACATAGCCAGCATAGGTAAAAAGACGTTGAGGTGCTGGAGTTATCTGGAAACTAGGCTCCTACTGGACGGGTAGTGTTTTGAAGGATAGTATCCAAGAAAAGTAACTTCACTTTTGAAGAGTGTGGTACTTGTTCATCTCACAGAAGAACTGTGAAAAGGCATCTTTTGCCTTCTGGAGGGGAAAAAGACACTAAAAAGGAAGAAGAAGAAAAAAAAACAACTATGATTAAAAGATCTTCAAGTATATAATATACAGTATAGTCTTAAAAATAGACAAAAGCATAAAAGAATGATTTTTGTGAAAGAATGAATGTTGCTCAGTAGGGAAGCTATTCATCTGAAAGGAGCCCGTTTTGCTGACAATCTCATCAAGTCTCAAAACATTGACGCTCATCTTTAGAGATAGAGCTTGTGTGTCTAAGCAGTCTGGAACATACAGTAGGCATGGATGTTCAGTTGAAGTGCTTGTATTCCAGCAGTTTAATCTTCCTTTCTATATTAACTGGTTAACCCATCTCATCTGCTCTGCTAGGCCAGCTGGAATCTACATGGTGCATCTAATCTTAGTCAGACTGTGCTTTCTGTTGAATACAGTGTATTTAATAGGGTATTTCCATATTTTGGGATGGTTGTATCTAATAGTCAAATGATTGGGAGGCAGTTAGTGCAGAGCCTGGGCACAAATGCCCAAGTCTTTCACTGAGTGTACCTGTGGTCTGCCACCTAAACACAAGGGTGCAACAGAATTATACCAGCCATACAGTGCGAAGACCAGGCAGCAGCTTTATGTTCTAGTTTTCTGTTTTCCTCCCCGCAAAGAAGTTGGGTCACTTTGAAAAGAAAGTCTGTGAATAATGAAGACTAGCAGCTGACCTGAGTATGCTTGATAAATTAAGCTTCTTCTCCTTTTCTCCTCAAAAAAAAAGAATTGTAAAGTATTTTAGCAGAAACCTTAGCCATAGTTAAAAAAATATCTTGAGGGAATAATTACTATAGATACTACTGTGTATGAAAGCTTACAGGCGTCATATAAAATATCATACAGAATATTATTAAAGAATCCAGAATAGTTTATCTTGAATTATGTTTTCTGCAAACGGGAAATGCAGGTTATGTGCTGCAAGTTGTGCTTCAGTACTCAATAACAACTTCTGTAGGGATTCCATTTTATATGTATATATTTTTATATATATTTATATATATAAATGTATGTGTGTGTTTATATATATATGTGTGTGTATATATATGTGTATATATATATGTGTGTGTGTGTATATATATATATATATATATATATATATATATATACATGTATACTTTTTTCCCCTGGCAAACGTGGATAATTTTTCACATCTCTTAATCTGCTTCTGAAAAGCAGTAGTTTGCATGTTTGTGCTAAAGGGTCTAGCAAGATTCACTGTGGGCTGTACTTTGGTATCCCAAAAGTGATGTTAGCATTTATATTTCAGTTCTGTAATCATGGTCGATGGCTTTTTACTGGTTTTGGTACACGCTCCATTGTGGAGGGTACCTGGCACCCTCCAGGCTCCATGGCAAATAGGTGGTTGTTGGCGTTGTCCTTTACGGAAAGAAGCGCAAAAAAGTTCCCCGGTGCAGTGCATGATTTCTCACAACAGAATAGACAGATGTGTGTCTGCTTTTTCTGCTTTTGTGCCATGCCTATTTGATTCTAGTTCTTTTTATTTCCCCGTGATACCTGTAATACTCAACTGCCAGAGTCTGACTTTTTTAATTTTATTGAGTGTCTATTTCACATTGCTGGTTAAACCTGGTTATGAAAAATACTATTTGTAATGGGCATTTTCTGATTTCACTGGAACTTCTTAAGCTACTCTACACTTATTGGACAGAGAAAATTTTCAGAAGGGAAAGCTTTTATGTGTTCTTCAAAATAATATAGATGGGGTGGGGATAAGAAGAATCAACCCTTACTGAAACTTCTGAGCGCTCTGGAGTCTGTTCTGATTCAGCTGTCCCTGTAGAGAGTTTGAATTTACACGAGATTTTCTTATTCGGCTTCAAACCAAATGCTGGGCGTTGCCACTGCCAAGTTGCCATCTTGGGCCTGTGGAAGCTGTGAAGCTTTCCTTGCATTCTGTGCAAGGATGGTGTCACACACACACACACACACACACACACACACACACACACACACACACACACCTTCTGAATAGGTAGTGGGCAACCTAAGTGACCTGTACGACATGCGTCAAAGTTCCTGTTAAGAATGGGGCCAGACTTAATGTGTAAAAAGCATTTCCAGCTTTCACTTAATTGCCAGTCCTCATAATTATTTTCTGCTGTTTTTTCCTCCTGACAAGTAGGGAGTGTCCATATGGATCTTAAAATTTCTAGCTCTAGAGTTCTGACACAAGGCATTTCATACGAAAATCTTTGGAGCAGAAATTAAAAGCTTTTGTAGTAATAAACAAGGATATAATGATTCTTCTTCTCAGAAGCATAACATCTAACAATGGCATGTTCAAGTAAAACCGTTCTTGAACTTCTTTTCAGATAATGAAGCATCCTAGGGTATGGTGAATCAAATACTAAATAACACTGATGGCTCTAACTCTCTTTAGTCTCCTGAATTCACTGGGGAGAACTTGCTTTACAGGAGAAAATCTTTAACCAGGCAGTTTCATAAGCCAGATCACATTTCTTGTAGAGATCAAAATGTGATGTTCTGGATTTAGCGTGGTAAGTGGTGTAGCTGCTTTGCATGCATTTCAACATTAGTAACCACCAATGGTTTCCTCATAGTGGGAGGGGATGCACTTGCGCATTTCTCCTAAGAAAACATTGCAATTTGATGCATCATCTTCCTCTTCCCATACCATTTAGCAGTGCTGGCCCTTTAAGATTTTCTCAAATGGAATCTCTAGCTACATGATCTTTCTTCTGTTGCCTGCTCAAACCAACCTTTCCTGGACGCCGTGACCCCAAGGTAGAAGAATCATGGAAAATGGTGCCATTGAATGGGTTTTTAGGAGAGGCTCTCTGAACCCAAGATCATCTTTACTTGCTACTGCTCTAGTTTTCTGTTACATTAGCATTTCTCCTTAAGAGACCATGAACTTTGCTTCCTAATATCAAGTTGTTTTTTTTCTTTGATTAAAATCTATTTGACATATCTAATTC
Source organism: Crypturellus soui (assembly GCA_032275445.1). Classification (NCBI taxonomy): domain Eukaryota; kingdom Metazoa; phylum Chordata; class Aves; order Tinamiformes; family Tinamidae; genus Crypturellus; species Crypturellus soui. The sequence continues at coordinate 36,575 of JAUBNY010001021.1, forward strand.
CTTGGATATTTAATGAGACCAGTGCACTTGTAGCAGTGTTTAATCGAGTTGTTTAAAAGTACTTGGATTGCATTAAACTTTATTCAAAAGAATGCTTTCCTGTGTAGCTCATAGGGTTTGCTCTGCGTAGCTCATTCAGTTTCCTTGGCAAATGGAGTGAGCATCTCCTGTTCAGGACATCGAGAGGAAGATGCTTTTTAGGGACCATGGGTTTATGTGTGCTCTACTTGCTTTCCAGGCTGTGCTGCCTAGTTGTTAGAAAACTAGTTATTGCATTCGTGTGTGTGTGTGTGTGTGTGTGTGTGTGTGTGTGTGTGTTCCCACTCCAGGGAACCAGAGTAACTCGCAATAAAACTTGGTGCTGGTAGTTTGGAGACTGGTCACTTACCAGGCAGCCATCAATTCTTAGAGGTTTTGTGTTCATGCAGCCTCTGCAGCTGGCCCATGTTCTCACTGCTTTTACCTCTCCAGGGCTTGAATTTTCAGAGGAACAAAATGTGGACTGCAGTCTCTTAAGGTTATTACATGTGAAATGCTGTGATAAAAGCAGTTAGCAGTGTGTGAATAGTCTTATACTTTAGTAAAAAAAAAAATATCCTGACTATTGACCTATGCTGTGAAAAATGGCACTGAGTATCATAGGATCACAGAACAGTTGAATAGCAGCATCCTACAGAGTTTGGTAGATAAATGAGTAGAATTTTTCCTTTGATATATGTTCTTTACTGACTAATTTAAAAAAATGCAATTTTTAGGATAATTATAAATCAATCTTAAAATTGTTTAAGTTACTGAAGGAAAGCATATGTATAGTGAGCTGGCTGTGTAGTGTGTGTGTTGGGCTAGTTGTGGCTGTCATTAAGAAGACACCTGAAACATTTTGCAGTGTTGTACCGTCAATCAGTGTCAGTACTGCACAAGGCTGCTTTCTTTGTCTTCATAACTATAAATCCCTGAAGCTTTTTCTTCCTGCCTTGCCATCATTTTTGCAGGCTGTAAGCCGTAATGTTTCTGGTTTGTTATAGAAGTGTATCAGTCACCAGGACAGCTGCAGAACAGGTGTTGAGTGAAGAAGATAACACTATGTACTGACATAAAATCCCAAAGGTTTTCTAAACTGAATTATTAGAACCTCATTTAGAGATAGCAGAAGCAATTCAGAAGCATATTGAGATGTAATTGCTTCCATTCAAACAGTAAAAAGCACATTAAATATTCCTGTAGGCCAGCTTCTCTGTAAGCTGCCTCTCTGTTTGGAACAGTCTTGTGGTGTGGGTTCCCCTTGACAAGAGTTGTTTCTTAAGAGTTTCCTCACCTGACTCTAACTACATAAGTAACTAAAGGAGTCATGGCAAATATTTTAAAATACATTTTCATCAAATTCTTCTGTCTGTGAAGACAATCCAGGCTTTCTGAAATTATAATGTTTTTCATACTGTATCAGCAGAATTGGAGTTTCTTCCACTGCATTCAGTGCAGGGAACAGAACGATGTAATGTTGCTGTGCAAGGTAGTACTCTTTTTAGTATTAAATAATTATTACCGTATGATGGAGCATGACCTAAATCTAAGCCCTGTGGCCTTAACATGCTGTTCAAACAGACTATAAGTACTGCATTCCTTTCTAGAGCTTGTGAAGCAATAATGTGCTCTAAAATCTTATGCATCTTTAACCACTAAATGTTATGTTCTGTCCTTATGTATAATATCTATTAGAATATTCAACTTTGGAGATATTTTCATATGAGAAACAGAATAATCCAAAGCAAATCTGTCCTTACCCAAGATAAAGGGGTGCTTAACAGTATCTTGTTCTTGGTTTATTGTAGGTGTTTGGTGTTTGGGATGGACAGATGTGCTTTTTTCATTTATTTGTTTAGTTTGTTTTTAAACTTAAGCTCTTAATTTCAGAAGTCTTTTTTTTCCAAAGTTTTTTTTCCATAGTTGCTGATTAATCCATATAACAAACCCATTAATAGCAGTAACTTTTCTCTGGTCATATAGAATGAATTCTATTTAAAAGATTTATTTTTTTTTTTTTAAAAAAAGGACAGCTGAACTTAGTGCGCCCCTGAAAATTTTAGGGTTGTGCCTGTATGGATGGAACAGAGAGCTGTGTATAAGTGAAGAGTCTCTTGGCTGTGCTGAGCATATGGCCTCTTTCACAGGAGAGCCTTGCTCGATTATGTTTCACAGTTGTATGCTGCAGAAAATGAAGAAGTAAGATTAGATTAAATTGATGTCTTTTCCATTAAAAGTACATATAAACATTCTTTTTTTGCTATTGCATAAGGAGCACTATTTTTCAGAAGCAACTTTGGCCTATCAGTAGACTTATTTTTTTAATTTATATAATATGTGGAGGAGACTCCATGGGGGAAGGGACCTTGACAGTTGGATCGGAAGCTTAGTGAGCACAATAAATGGTGGCCTTCAAGGCCACCAAAGGATTGAATACCCTGTCCCAGCCCGTGTGTCTTCTTCAGAAATAGTGACAAAAGTTCATTTGTGTGGGTGTTAGTGGTGTCAGTAGTGATTCCAGTAACACATTAGCTCAGTGAAGTTAGTGCTTCTCTTTATGCATCTTAGGGTGTAGCCAGTGTAGTGCTGTGCTTGGACAGTTTTGTTTCTAAATTGGATGCAACAACTCAATTTACAACCTATCTGCAGATCTCTGGTAGTGTTATTATCAATGTTTTGAAGTGCTTAGTAGGTTTTTGGCTTAAGCAGTAGAAGTAACAAAGATGTTGGTGAATATCTTAAATTGAAAAGATGCAAGAAGTTGTATTCATGCATATTTTCTGATACAAGAGGTTAATAGGCATTTCTATCTCATTTCAGAGCTGGGTTAGTAAGCAGTTTTGGCTGTTTGAACAGATGTGAGGAGTTTGAATACAGACGAGGTTCATAGTGGCAGTTACCTTGTCCCTTCTCTGCGTTGCTGGCTGTAGAACTGTGCTCACCATAGTGGGGAGTTTTATTGTTCTAGGGTCACAGAAAACTTACAAAAAATTACACAGATGCAGAATTTATGGCTGTAGTCTTAACTTATGGCTGCATTTAATTCAAGCATGGTGGTATAATATATCTTTCCCTTTTTGCCCCTTTCCCTGTTTGCTAGACAGTAGAATGCCACATTACATCATTTTTGGTAACCTTTTTTGAAGCATCATATTTACAAAGTCTGAAGTCTCAACATAGACAAAATAAAAAAAAATTCTTAAACTGGGAAACTCTTGTGTTTTAACCCATGCAGTAGTGAAGATATTAAAGGTTCTATGTATTAGATATGGTTTAATAAGATATTTTAGTCTTTCTTTTTTTTTTTTTTTTTTTTTTTTTTTTTTTTTTTTTTTTTTTACTATTAATACAACACTAGATTACTGTTTGTATTTTAAGTTCTACTTGATGGCTTAAAGTCTACTGAGGGAGTTTTTCTTTATATGATACAGAATTAAAATGCAATTAGATTGCTAGCCTCTTAGATATTTGGTTTATCAATTATAGACTTTTTTTCTCCTCTTAATAAAGCATTTGTCAGTGGTGTTGCTTCTAAGCTATTCCCTTAGGAATTACTTTAAAACAGAGCAAGCAGATACGATATTTACCCTTAAAACCATTAGAAAATTGATTTATTGCTTACAGCAGTATAAAAAAGTGCCATGAGCCTACATGCTGTCCGGTTTTATTTAACTGGAATATTAACAGCCAAATAAAAATCTATGATTTTTAAGTGCTCAGATGTAAAAGTGTCAGTGGCTCCCAGTATATAATAGGATTTGAAAGAGTGCTTTAGGAGGAATCCTAGGTACATTGGAAAGATGCCTCTTGGCAGTGTTGGCTGTGTTTCCGAATGCTGATTTTTATTTTGGTTAGCCATTTGTATGGACTTATTCCTCAGGTTTTATACGTTCAGTGTAATTGCTTCTCAGAGTCCTTGATTCAGTTCAAAATGACTATGGAGACTTTAATTTTGGAAATGCAATTCAAAAAAGACTAATGTCTCACTGGGCTGATCAGCGAAATGTGATTCTTCTCCATTGGGCATCACCTTTGGGATCTCTGCCATAACGCATTTTTTATCAGTTTTAATACATGTATTCTAGATGAAGAAAGCTTCAGTTGACTTACCCACATTAACTGCAAGATGGCACTTTAAGGACTTGAGAGAAGGGTGTAGCTCTGTGGTTACACAATCGCTTGCATGGTTGTGTATTTATTCATTAAAAAAAAAAACCCTATGTTGTGATGACCTGCACAGTTTTAAGCATGCTCAATTTTATGTTATCACCAAGATTTAGGTGTGAGCTTTCATCATAGGTACTTGCTGTCTTCAAAATACCATCCCTAAGGACTGAGAACACGTAGCTTTACATACCGTGCCACATTTTTTGCATATAAGTCTACTTTATAAATAGTGCACTTCAGTTTTGCAAAAAGTGAAATGTGGTGCTGTTTCTACCTGGAATTTATTTTTAATGAGTTATGGGATTAATGTTCTGGGTTTGTTTTCACTCTGTTTTGGTTCCCTCCTCCCCCTCCCTTTCTGGTATCTTAAGCTAAATACAACAGAGCTGTTAAATTCTTTACATTAAATCAGTTCAGAAAAGGAAGGCTTAGTTTGAACAAAACCCTCCGAAAGGGATAAGAGCCTTTTTGTCATAATGCATAAGGTGCGCTGAGGCTCTTAGGAACTTGCTGTGGTGTACTGAGGTTTTTTTCATTTAGAATTATAAAATAGATGTGTTTATATACACAACACCTACATATTTTGATATAGTATTTTCTCATTTTATATTTTGTTCAGCATTTACAGCCGAACAATACCAGCAGCATCAACAGCAACTGGCACTAATGCAGAAACAGCAGCTTGCACAAATTCATCAGCAGCAAGCAAATAGTAATTCCTCTGCCAACACAACACAGGTGAGGGATTTGTCTGTGCTATGATTTATCCCTCATTGTTTCCCACCAGGGTTCATCTCTAATTGTCAACTGTTGCCATAGAACCTTGAAACTAACCAACAGGAAAGTGGCTTTCGCCTGAATCTCCATCATAGCCATTCTGTAAAGTGTTTAGAAGGGACACTGCAGGTGAGTGTGGCAGGCATTGCCTCTGCTCCCTCTTAACAAAAAAAAAAAAAAAAAAAAAAAAAAGATGGGTCAGTCAAATAATGAAACATTCAAAGACTAGCGAATACGAGTGCAAAGATCTCCAGCCATGTCATTATCCTGTTGAAACTGGGGATTTTTAGAGCAGAATTTTTTTATTTTACTTCTAGCTATTAACTAAAACAAGTCCTTTGCAGAGCTATGGAACTGTCTAATATTCCTAAATGCTTACACTTGGTGTTTACAGTGTTGATGGACACACTTAAAATGGTTCAAAAGTTGGTAGCTGTCTGAATCACTCGACTGGGTTAGAAGCTTTGCGAAAACAAGTTGATTTGTGAAAGATGTTCTTCCATAGTACTTTGGAAATAAGTTAGCTTTTTAAATCCTTGCGGTGATCCTTTTTTTTCCTCCATTATTATTATAATGGAACTAAAAGTTACAGTTCAGATTTTACCTAGTTCTACCGAACACTGAAAATTCAGTCTGAAAGAATGACTGGACCAGTTCTGCTTTATGTGGTTTGATTTGTTTGTTACTAGTTTTTATGTAGCTTTAAAATGGTGAAAGGACTCATTCTAGGGAGCTTCAATCACATGTGTTTGCCACCATTGTTCTTTCTAGGGTTTTGTTTCCAAGACACTGGATTCTGTTAGTGCTCAATTTGCTGCTTCAGCTTTGGTTACATCAGAACAATTGATGGGATTCAAAATGAAGGATGATGTGGTGCTTGGAATTGGGGTGAATGGCATTCTTCAAGCCTCAGGTATGCAGCTGCTCACATGGAATTGGACTGCATCTTGGTGGGGTCATTTGTTTTTAGTGGAAATCTGACTGTCTGCCTGGACTTGCTTCTCCTCTGAAAAAAAAATGAACTTACTGTGTGTTTTCTGTTTCTTTTCCTTGCAGGAGTATACAAGGGCTTACACCTCAGTACTACACCTACAGCACTTGTACATACAAGTTCATCATCAACAGCAGGTTCAGCCTTGTTACAGCCTTCAAATATAACGCAGACTTCAAGTTCCCACAGTGCACTGAGTCACCAAGTAACTGCTGCCAATTCTGCAACAACTCAGGTTCTGATTGGGAACAACATTCGATTAACTGTCCCCTCATCAGTTGCCACCGTAAACTCTATTACCACGCTGAATGCACGGCACATACCGAGGACATTAAGTGCTGTTCCATCATCTGCCTTAAAGCTGGCTGCAGCCACGAACTGCCAGGTGCCCAAGGTTCCCGCCTCATCCTCTGTGGATGCTGTCCCAAGGTGGGTTTCTCTTACCTGCTCACATCTTCCAGTCTCTGTTTTGCTAGAGGATTAGGTATGGGGCAAACAGGTACTGGATCAGAGTAGCTCAACACACAGGTAGCTCAAGCTTGTGTGAGATGGGAGTTGGATACTTCAGGTAGGAGTACCAGAGCAGAGATTTTAAACTGATGGTCTCCTAGGACACTCTGCTCACCTGGACATCAAAACTTGTATTGCAATACTAGTTAGTGTTAATTCAAAATTGAACTTGATTTGCGAGTATATGCAATTCTTTCCCCAGGTTTATTAATTTTTTTAAAAAAATATTTCAACAGGGAAAACCACGAAGCGGAGAAGCCAGCGCTGAACAATCTAGCGGACAATACAGTAGCAATGGAGGTGACGTAGCTCCCGTGGGATGAACCTGCAGCCTTGGGGACTTGTTTAGGTGCTATGCATCGGTAGCGTTGGGAATGCAAGGGATGATGGAATGCCGCACATCGCGTTTCCGTGGCAGCTGTGGGCACTGGGCAGCAATGCACATCTCTCATGCTTTTTCTTTTCCTTTCTTACTGTTAATAGGAAAGAATCAACATCTGTAAATTAACAATACAGCAATTATCTGTACAGTACAGCATATTTGTAATACCCTTGTATATATGTTACTTGAATACAAAACTGTTCATTTGTGATGCTTTGCACTTGGGGTGGGGGGAGGGAGGGAGACAACTTGCAACAAAGTAAGAGTGTGAGATGTGAGATTGTATAGAGATGAAAAAGTGTCATCACATCATGTGCATGGTGCGGAACCTGCTGTTTTATCTATTTATTGTGCCGTGTTTACAGTTTTTTGTACACTGTACCTTCATTGGTTCCTGTGCTGTAGTAAATGTGTTAGGTAGCTGTGGACTCCTTGATATTTTGTAAATGGTATAACATAACTTGGTTCCCCTCTGGGTCCCTGAGTTTTCTGTGTATCATGTGAAAAATGGTGACATACATACAGAATTTTTTAAAAAGGCATCAGTTTCAAAATGGGGAATGTACTGTTTAATGGGGATCTTCCTGTCAGAATATCGTAAGACAAGTAACAAGCTAATAATGAAGTCTGAATTTTCCCATCCTGGCTTGTCCACAGGCATGTGGGCGTTTTCTGGTACTTAAAGCACTAAGGTTATGTTGCTGCTCCCCTGTTAGTCCCATTTCCCTGCACACCAAGAAGTGTTAAGTATGCAAATGGAGTCCTTACAACTGGAGTTTTTGTGTTGTCTTGCCCTTTTTGAAGACGTATTTTTTTTTAATTGTATAACTGTTTATAAGACTTCATTCTTTACTTGTTCTTAAGAAAAGGATATAAGGGAGAAGAATGCAGTAATTGCTGTACGTGTATCATCATTCCAGTTTCTAAAACAGCCAGCTTTTTTCCTTTTAAGATTCTCCAGAAGGCTGCAAGGCCAGAACCACAACTATCGGGTGCCTTCCTTTGGAAATATTTGACCTCTCTTCTGTGAAGAGAATGGTACTTAACAGACTACTATTAGTGCTTTGTCAGTACCGAAGTCTGAATGCCCACTCCAATGGCATACATTATCCTTAAGGTTTTTAATCCCACCTGGAAAATTGTGACAGAACTCTCACAAAATAAACCCAGGGCATTACATGTTGACAAAAAAGTGTGGTTGTGGTGTTTTGTTTTGTTTCTCTTTGGCATTTTGTTCTTGTTATTTTTGTTTTTATTTAAATTTGTGTAAATACTCTTGTTTGTTTTTTTTTTTCTCAAAGGAATTGGATTGCTTGGTAGTCATCTTCTCAGTTGAGGGAAGTAATGGTTATATGGTGGCAGCTGTCACAACTTTTGCACACAAAATCACTTAAGACAGTAAAAAATAAAAGCTTAATATTTTTCTACAACCTTGTAGTTCTTAGAATATTATATAAATAATACAGGAATTCACAGGTAAGACTTTCTTCAAGTTACCTGCTCTGAATCACTAATGTAAGTGGACACAAAACAGAAAATGTGTCTTCATAAATGTGCCCTATCTGCCCCAGAGAGCTGCAAGGTTTCCATTTAAGACCCTCTCATGCTTCCACTTGCAACGCGTCCTAATAAAAATGACTTTACTCTTTTATAGACTTGGTATTAACTGTTAACAAGCAGTTAAGTTTATACATGGGGCAATGTCTAAATTTAAGTGATTGGCTTTCTTCGGTACTCAGAGCGGAAAGAATTAAGTACTTTTTTTTTTTTTTTTTTTTTTTTCCTCACACAAGTTTTAGTCGAAGGAAGAGTACGTGCTGTGAGCCCCTTAAGGGAGGACTGCTAATGCACTGCTGCTTTACAGGAAAGAGACCATGTTTTGGAATTGTCATTCCTAAAATGAGTTTGTCTTGTGTTTGTTTAACAGTTGTACCAAGTTGCCTTTAGGTTTGCAGCATCTTTAAATGGTTGTGTTAATGTACAGAAGGATTTTGCGTTGGATTTAACACAGATTGATCGTTGTCTGCAAGCTGCATAAATACATGGGAAAGTGATAAATATCTCAATTTTAACTTTCTGCTTTCAAAAAAAAATTGTTCTGATTGATAAAGATCAGAAAATCTAAACCTCACTCAGAGAGAAGTGAGATGTGTGAGAAACCTTCATTCTGCTTTTCTCTCCCTGTGGTTAAAAGCCCAAGTAGAGATCTAATCCCACAGCCTCGGCATGTCTGGTCTGTACCCGATTGCCTGCGATTCTTTTTCGTCTTGCCATTTTCTTGCACTCAGTGATCTTCTGTCAGAAACGGACAGAGCTCTTGCTGCTGCTCTTCTCTTGTCTTCACCATGACCGCAGGAGGGACTAGAGCGGTGAGGATGACCACCCCTCGAGGAGGAGGTTAGGTGAAAACCGTTCCCACCTTCCATCGTGTGCCTGGTTCCTGTTTTGTTGCTGTTGCTTCTGCGAGTTGGTGCTTCCCGGCAGGTCTGCGGGTGCCATCGCTCACACGTGGCAGGAGTTGGCAAGGGAGGTGGTTTCATGTGTTTTGTGTGGCGCTTCCTTGCTGTGCAGGGTGCAGGAAGGGCTCTTCCCGATGCCCTGCGCCGCGGCGGCTTGCCCAGGAGATGGACTCTGCTGATAAGGCTTCTGGAGAAGGTGCTTCTCTGTCCTGGTGGTGTAACAGGAAAGGCCGTTTAGGCGGAGACTATACACAGTTCCCAATCTTAATTTTCAGAGAAAACAGCAATAAGTCACTAAGGTGAGGGATTTGGCTAGACTGTTACATCGATTGCTAAAAAGAAAATACAGAAAGAGTTTTTAAGGAACTTGCTGAATGCAGCCATGTATAACTCTGCTTTAGCACAGAACTACTTCTACAAAATTATTAGCTAATAAATAACACCTGCTCCAATAAGTCTTCATTAAAATTTAGTAACTCATTAGGGAACTACCCTAAACTGGGGAAATTTTTCTGCAGACTCTCCTAATTTCCCGTCAGGTACAGGTAAACAGCAGCAGGTACTTCGGAGCTGCTTGTGGATGTTCAGGTAGTGAGCAAAAGGAGAGGAGCACTCCAGGAATGCGGTTTTATCCATTAGGATACGGCCTAATATGCATATATTTGCTTGGAAAGTAAACCAAAAATAAATTACGAGTGACGGCTACTCGAGGAAAAGGTTGATAGAGGGAGCAAGTTGCGTAAGCTCTCAGCTGAAAAGGAAAAGTTAAAATACACTTTAGATAAAGAGGATAAAAAACATAACATGAAAGAGTTTGACTTGATATGAATAATTCATTTGAGGAAGTTCAGATTGATTAAAATGCCGCAGATAAAGTGGTACTTTTTGAGATTGCTAGTTGTTTTTTCACTGAATATCTTCGATTTTTCTACTTGTAGTCTAATGACAAATCGTTTTCTCTGTGTATATCTTAAGGAATGGGGGCACACAAGGCTTATTATCAACTGAGTAGGATTAGTTAATACTATTTAAAGAATTATTCAAACAAAGAACACCAATCTTTATTTATTTTTTACTTATTTATTTGCAGAAGATCCCAAGAAGCAGGTAAGAAATGCTGTGCCCGGGAAGGCCAGGACTATGTTCTGCCCATGAGAGTAGTCATTACAAGAAGTGACTTTGCTACCAGTGAGAAAGGAAGGAAGGAGGAGGAAGGCAGGAGTGAGCGGCAGTGTTGACCTGCGTCTGGAGGAGAGCAAAGAACCGAGGAAGCAAATGTGCCTCCATGTGCGCTTTGTGGGCTGTGGTCGCTAAACAAGCGGCCACTTTAAAGTAGCCATAGACCTGGGTAATCTGCAGGAGTGAAGCTGTGGCATGAAGGTGCCCTAAGCGATTAATGAGCTCAGCCCGTTACCCCTAATCCAGGTCACGTAGGCCGGTCCGGTGCAAGCAGGAATAGCCCAAGCTCTGGGCACGCAGCAGAGGTGACGTCCAGCAAGAGCAGCAGCAGCAGGTCCCGGGGAAGGGGACAGCGAGGAGTGATTCTCGTGGCCAGCTGCCCGTCTGCTGCCACTCTGCTCAAGGGGACCTCTGCCAACTGCTGAGCCACCGAAGACCCTGCAGCCGCGAGCAGCGTTTGGTAACCGCTCACTCCTTGCCATTAGGTGGCAGCCCGAACCAAAACAATCAGGGTGAATCCTCGCTCGCTTTCGGTGAGGCGCTCAGAGCGCTTCTAGAAACTTAGCTGCCCTGCTTCAGCTGGGGCTCTTTTCCAGTAAAAGTAAATGAAGAACATACTTTAGCATGAGCTATTATTTTAAACTATTCTCTTAATTGGGGAGCATCACATCCTCCTGTGCATCTTCTTACATGTACAACAGCAAAATCACTCACATCCTAAATGCTGCTAGAACTTTCACAGCCTCCGCCACAATTAAATTCATCTGCTGAAGGATTCAAACCTTGAGGGTAATGAAAGCGGGATACTTACCTTCCAAGCGAAGACTCTTCTTGTGTCAGAGCTGGTGTTACTGCTGTTGTCAGGAATGCAGGGAGCAATTTTAATTTAATTTCAATTAGCTCGTAAATGGGGCATTGGCTAGAAGTTGGGCTATTTTGGAAGTGATAATGTATTTGGTAAATTAAGAAAAAACTGTACACAAAACTAGGGCCTTTGACTAAATTACTGAAACAGCGCTTCTGTGACATAAAACTAATGAAACGTTTGTTTCAGTTTAAAAAAGTATTTTCAAATATTTGCATTCAGCAGTTGTGCGTCTTGGTCATAGGCTCCTGGTCCTGTGGGTTCCTGCTTGGGGTAGCAGGCATCCTCCAGCAGTGCTGCGCTCGAATAATCTCTTTTTTTATCACAAATGCAGCATACGTGCGAACGTGTTTCCTTGTTAGTTTGGCATCGTCGCCATTACCTTGCCCTCTCAGAGCGAGGCTGGGCTCGCAAAGCAGCAGCCCTGCTGCCCAGTGGTTTTCCAGCAGGGAGCTGCAGGGACTTAACACCAGCAAACCCATGCGTGCCGGCTGCTCGAGCAAGATGCTCTCCTCGACCCACCTGTGGCCAGGTCCTTGCCCGGGGCAGGCACAGGGCCCTGGGCTCTGGAGAAGCCCTCTGTGCTCAGGGTACTGAGGCTCTCTGGAAGCTTCTGCTATCGGAGCAGAGCTGCAACCCCGCAAGGCCCCCGGTGCCATTAGGAGGCTGCTGGCAGCAGCTCCGGCCTCGGCCGACTTGGAAACACGGGTCGGCCCTGCGACCGGCCCCGGCGCCCCCGGGGTGCTACTGGGCTGCCCCGGTGCCTGCCCTGGTGCCGCCTGTCCTCCTGCTGAGCCGTCCCCGGGTGAAACAGGGACTTGGCAGTTTTCTTCCTGCCTACTGCTATTTTTTTCCACCTTCAGTAGATCACAGTCTTGACTTGAGCTTAGCTTCTCCTCAGGATCAGCCTGTGCAAGGAAGCGTTCCCTGCTCAGCAGCATTAACCCGGTTCTGTGAAATCGGCACCAGTGCTGCTTTCTAGCGCGCTAGCACTCGCGGCGCAGGGCAGGGTTTCACTCCAAGCAGCTTCCCGCCTGCTTGTTAATTACACCCCAAAAATCATTACTCCAGTCGCGCGCTGCTAACGACCAGCTCCTGAACACGAGTTCAATAACGGCTGCTGCATCCAGGGCGCTTGGTGGGCAAATCCTCTAATTACAATTATTGCACATGTGCCTGGGGTTGAGCTCGAACAATCAAAGCCATTTAATCACTTTTTTTTAAGGCTTCATTATATAGCCAATGTAGTATAAATTTATCACAAAGAAAACAAAAGAAAATGCAAAAATTGTACTAGAAAAGCTGGAGGAACTTGTACCAGTGTGCTGCCTACATTAGCATCGTACACAGGTCTTGCTTGCCGCATGCAATGCGTTACGTTAAAAATTATACATCTGAAAGAGAAAATATGTTTTACACTGACTACAGATTAAGGTTAAAAATCAATTTACTGTGAAAACAACACTATCAACGCTGGCTTCTTGGGCACATATTTACTCAGCAACTGGAGCCTCTGGACCTTTCTATGGGATCCCACTGTGTTTGGAAGGCTGATCTTGGCTGCCAACCCTCTTGTAATGAGCCCAATTAAAAGTTAAATCTGGTTTGAGGCCAGCACAGAATATAAACACGTGTGTGCTGATAGCAGAGCTCTGTTGGCTTCAGGAAGCTCTTCGTGGCCAAGGGCACCCCGTGTCTGAAAGACTGCCCTGCTCGGCCCCATGGGGAAGACGGTGCCTGGGATCCCGGGTGAGCAGCAGCGAGAGGGGCAGCTGCTCGGGGGCCGCCCTGTCACACAAACACGGTCACGTCTCCATGTGGGAAGGGGACGGGGCAGACGGAGACCGCAGGCCGTGGTGGCCCAGACCCCCAGCAGACCCTGCTGAGGGTCGGGGATGCCGCACGCGAGCCTGTTTGCCACAGGGTGTCCCGTAACGTACAGCTACAGCTTGTCTCCAGTTAGTTTTGTGACGGGCTAAGCAGAACATGCAGCTGGAATGAGGCAAAAGCAGAACATGCAGCTGGAATGAGGCAAGTGGGAGCTGCAAATGGGAGTCAGCACCTTCTGAGCATCAGCTGGGAGGGCCTCAAGGAACCTTCCTCCTCACAGTGCTGGATTCGCCCCTCATCGCTGCTGCGTTTCCTCCTGCAGGAAAATGAAAGCACTGGCATGTTGGTGCATCAGCAAAAACAACGGACAGCTGTTTGGAAAGTCTTCTAGGTTTCAAGTGCTTAAGGTCTCAGGTTTCACTGGAAGAGCTGCTTTTACCATGAGATCCGTTTTGACTTTCAAGAGTTTGCTATCCTACGGAACTCGGGCAGCAGCGAGACTAAACCTGCTTCGGCTGTGGCTCGCTCTGGGAACAGCGGCCCCCGCTCTGCTTGGCGGACGGTCCCCGCGGCGGTGCAGAGACCTTGTCAGCGTGCATTATAAGGTGGAAGTAATCCGCATTTA
>JAUBNY010001021.1:50480-79096 GCA_032275445.1 Crypturellus soui
CAGCATCTGGTTTCACTCCGGACAGTTTTGACAGATAGGGACTTGCAGGAGGGGAAAACGAGGAAACCAGCTGGTCATACCCAGCCTTTGAGGTGCAGAGCTGGGTTCAGTCGCTTGGCAGGGCATCCAGATTGAGATTCCCGGGATACCCGCAGCTGGCAGACGGGACACACAAGGCACGAGAGATCCGCGCCAGCCCGCGGCGGCAGTTGGAGGCCCCGCCGGCCCCTGTGATGGTTCCCGTGGCGCTCTGCCGCGCGCTGGGCTCTGCTGCTGGCCCTGCCTGGCTGCCCGTGCCCGTGCCACAGGCCGTGCTCGTCCCCAGCACGCGTGCGCCGGCGGATGGCACGACCTGAAGCTTCTAGCAGGTTTCTTTGCTCTGACGGTCAGAACTGTCTGTCTGTGCGCTCACAGGCACCACGCGTCTGTCTCTCTACTAACAAGCTCTTGCACCAAATTCAAATCCCCGCCAGGGCTGGATTGCAACAGGCAGCTGTAAATTCAGAGCAAAAACGACTCCATTCTTTTGTATAAAACTATATATCCAGGCAGCACAGCGTCAGCCACAGATGAGACCCAGGTGTAACACAGCTTGGGCGCCAGGAGGGCACTTACTCATCAGAAGCTCTGCAGAAGACATAACATCCCAGTTCTTCAATCAGAGACACACATTAAAGGAAATGGCTGCAGTGCATCCACCCCTTTCTTGGGTGCCCAGCACTCGCTCCTAGTGCACTTGGGTCTTTCTGATCCCTTTTGCAGAAGCAACATCTATTTCTGAAATACATTTACGTATCATCAAGGACATAATGTTCCAATTCAGCATCCCTGATGTATCAATTAACTTGAGTGACTTGGAGAGCTGATCTCGAAGCTGTGCACATAATGTCGGCATTAAAAAGGAAACTGCTGCCAGCCCTAGCTGAAGAGCCAAAGCGACAGTGCTGCAGCGAGGCGGGATCACACCGCTCGTGTTCCCATCCTCTCCCACGAGGCCATCAGAGCGTGTCCCAGAGACTCTCCACCCTTTCCTCATTTTCTTGTTGCGGAAGCATGAGATCAGCATCTCTCTCCTGTGGCTCTTTTCTTGTCCTTCCCACGTTTGGTGTTTGTCTTGATGCATTGGGATTTGCCTCCTTTAAAATGGAAAAAAAGGGGGAAGTGGTAGAATATAGGGCTACCTATCACCTAGGTATCACCTAGGTAAGCTCTTTCCTGAGATCCCCCCATAGTGGAGGGAAGGAGACTACTCTGGGGAGCCATCCAGAGCACTGAAACCTTGTGTTTTTGTCCTAAACTGCACTGTGGAGATTTTCTCCTGTCCGTAGAGAGGGCCTGAGGACATTAACCTGGCAAGGAAACTTCTGTGAATACCAGTGCAGTGATTAGAAGGATATAACTGCTACTTTGGTATTTGAGTGTTTAGTGATGTTTCTGGAAGTATGGGGTGATAGTGGAATAGAAATATTTACACGTGCTACCTGGCTAGCAAGTAAACATTCAAAGACTCAAGGCTACTGGTGCTAGGAAATAAATTCCCTGCTCATAGCTTTTAAATAAAAGATGCACAAATTGCTTCAAATAAACAACAAGAATTATGTGGTCTGCCAGATTCTTAAAGAAGTCAAAATAATAATAAAATACAAAGTACAGTCTGGATAACTAGATTAGAATTCCCATAAACTCTACTAGGGGACCTTGATTTTCCTATTTTGCAGATTTTGGCCATTATTCCAAGTCAACTGCTTTTCATCTCTAAAGTTTTTGGCAAAGTCAGAAGAAAAAACATATTGTTTATATTTATTTCCTCCTTTAAAGTTGTGAATTATAAATAACTGTGAATGACCCACCGAAAACATAAGTTCTAGCCATAGAAAAGTCTGTAGCACCCACCCCTTCTTTGTGCAGCATTCCTTTTGGTGAAACCTTCTATGTTTTAACCATAATATTTCACTTCTCTCAGGCTCCTTTCCCTTCCCTGCCTCTCTTTCCCAGCTGCAGAGCAAATGAGCTAATGGCATTAGATGGCACAAGAGTTTCTGGCCACAAGCTAATTCACGCTCTTCAGGAAAGGCCAACAAGAAATGTGCCTTAAGTGTGGCATGAGGAGACGTTCTGTTAGTACAGCATGTGCTTTTAACTACTGGCAGAATAACAAAGGGAAAGAACTTGAGGCCAAATCAATCCCCAGCCATAAATATCAGCATTGACTTTAACAACATTAGTTGTTTCAGCCTAAGTGGTAGCTGCGGCTGCTGCCCTGCATTGCTTTATTGCCTTGTTTCATGGTTCCCATAACTTTTGTCTTATTTACAGCCGTTTTCTGGACAGCCACTTGTATCATTCTCTCAAAAGTACCAAGGAACATAGCCCACAAATGCTGAGTGATATGGAAACCACCGATTTCCAATTGCTATTTTGGCCTGTGTTCATATTTTGTTCTGCGCTTGCCTTTAAGGCAGTCGCTTCCATTCCCTTCATTTCGGCGCCCCAGTAGATGCCCGTTGCTGCAGCAGGCCTTGGCAGAGGGGCAAGCGGAGCTCCCTGCCTCTGGGCGGGTTCTGCACAGCAAGGCTTTGTGTGCAGGGGGTTTTAGCTGCACGCCGTGGGAGATTACTCCATGGATTATTTTCAGGTACATGTAACAGAGGTAATTAACCTTTTAATCCCTATTCAGCAAAAGCCTTTCAACACCCCATTGTAGTGCAGCCAAATCCCTTTCCCATTTTAATACCAAATATTACCATGGGTAAATACAAGTGCAACCTACGTTGGAGTCCAGACTTTATGCACAGCACTGATTTTTGTCTGTATGTTTCATGTCCTAAACCATGAATGGTCACAGAGGAACTCCAAGCTCAATGTCCAAGCCATCAGGAACAAAATATCGTCTTGGTTTCTAGAGAAAAGTTAATTTAGTCTAATATGATTGCATCAAACACAATCTCATAGAAAACAAGATTTCTGAGAAAAAGAGTAGGAGCCTTGCTATACCTCTGTGGAAGACCAACAGTATCTGTTGCTGTGTCTTTTACTGGGTTCATGGGTTCTGAGCGTGTGACTTTCTAATGCCTTTTAAAGTGCCTTTGGGTGTTTATATGATCTGTTTTGAAACTAGTAGATTAGGAGCTCTACAACCTTTCTGGTTGATAACATTTCTTCCTTTTTTTTCTCCCAGAAATGTTCACTAAATACAATGTGGCTGTACGATTTAAGGAACATCATTCGGACACAAAGAATACCCGATCAGGCTTGATGTATGATGTGCCCTTGCCCAAGGAATTAGCGCAGGTCACGGGCAGCAGCGCAGGATCATCATCCCGCACGGCCGTGCAGAGCAGACTGAGAGGCGAATCCTGACCTGCGGCCTCCACAGCCAGACCTGCAATTCCTGCCCTTTCCTGCTGCAGAACCGACTGCATTTCCCTGGCTGCAAAACCGCTGATATGACAGTTGCAGTTCAGCAAAGCTTCAGCAATGCTTGTAGTTGCATGGGGGCACGAGGAGATTTTTCTAAGGTATTTCTGTAAAAACAGCTCTCTATCAAAAGAATTGTGTTTTACAGTAAATTGGGATAGGCAGAGGAAAAGGACATGACAAGAACATTTCAGATCTATGCATATATGAAAAAATGGTAATATAAATGTACTTAAATTTGGGCTCTTCTTTATTCCTGTATTCACACGTTAGTGTTACCTTATAATTCTCGGTAAAACTTACAGAGAATAGTTTGTCTGCTCAGGTTAACACTGGGAGACAGCTGATCTAAGCTCAGCAATTGTCAAACTTCTGCAAACTGAGCACAAAAGGGTTGAAACACAGATTTTATGTCATTAGGGAGAAAAAGGTTCCCCCTAATTCCAAATATTTTTAGTCTTGAACTTGCTCCATTGCTGCTTTTAAAATGGCCTTTTTTTCTTACTGTGTTCTGCTTGAAGCACAGTTGAATAATTGGTCTTGGTACCAAGCGTGAAAAAACAAATCTTAGGAAAAGCAAATTAGTGCATCCGCCACTGCAGGTACAGTCTGCTAATGACATTATGTACTAGAGGTTCGTGTCCTTGTAGTTTACCTTAATCAGCAACATAAAGGTTTATTAAAGAACATGGCATAAATTCAGCTTTTTTTCAGCTGACTTTTGTATTTTTCACAAATCACTTCCAAAACTAATTCCTTTGACTGTGAAAGTGAAAGGCAACTTTAAAAGCATTTAGAAAACAAGAGATATTTTAACTGTCAAATTAGGAAGCCAGCACTTCACAGATCTTGCTCTTATAGGATAATATATAACTTTAATATATTATTATATAAAATGTGTAATATATATTTAGTATATACAAAATTAATTCAGTGAGGTTGAATCAAGTCCAAAAAATGAAGTTTCTATGTAGATTTTGGTCTTGTTTAGTATTTAAAATTTACAGTACTAATAATTTTATAGTTTCTTAGTTATTTTAAAACAAATACATTCTGTTTAGATGTGTAATGGGTCTCATAGTGCAATGTGCACTCCTAACAGCAGATAATGTGCATTAACTTGACAGCAGTGTCCACCTTCACTTAACAGCAAGATGGGCAGGTCTCTTAGAGGGTGATAATAAAGTGTACTGAAAATTCAAGTTCTCTTCTCATTTCAAGCCCTCACAGAATAAATACACTCTGCTCATAACTATGTCTACTAAGCTACAGTGGAAAACTGATGGTTGAGATGGGCCCAACTGTGGTGCCACCATAAGGGAAGGGGTATTTTGGGGAGGGTAAAGGACCTACCGTGTCACGGTCCTTTGGGCTGTAGCAGATGCAGGGAAGCTGAAAGTTCTGAGTAAGAAGAGAGGTTTTTTTTCAATCCCTAGATCAAAATCACTCCCGCCACTGTCACTAAAACTAATTTCCAGTACTGCTTGTAGCAACACATTTTTTTTACTGCAACTTCATCTGTGAGTGTCAGCTCCTACCTACCTGGGAAGGGGACCTTTGGAAACATTGGTTGTAAATAATGTTAAGCTTTTTAAAGCAAGTTCACTGAAAATATTAGCTAAAATCTTAACAGCCTGGCCCCACCTGATGGAATGGAAGAGAGAAACCATTCTTAGAAAGGTAAAATTAATGTTGTGCTGGGCCCGAGCTCAAGATGCACGATTCAGACCACGATTTGGTAGTGCCCCCCAAATAGTTGCTCTTTGTACAGTTCTGAGATGATGTCACATGTGCAAGTGACCCAGGGTCACAGCAATTCCCTTCCTCATCAGCAATAGAGCAAGTCACTGCACTGGGTTTCTGCTCCCTGCAGATACCTATGAACCGAGCCCCAACCATTGCAACATTGCGTGTAATGGTCCAGCTTCTCAAGACTCTCTCAGAAATCATGTTTTCTAAACTGGATTTCTATTTCGTTGAGTATCTGGGATAAACTCAATAGTTGTCATGAAAGAATTTAAATTGAAAAGTGAAACAATGTGTTTAATGAGTTTGACTGCATAACTGAGGACATGGCCTCGTTCAATAATATTTTCATAATCATGCAAATGACATCGCTCTAAGAGGAATATTAGTACCAGAGATAGGTATTTCATAAAGTTTGAAAGTTCCCATTGTTTCTGTATGCATGTCTCAGTGTCTTAAAGTGTGTATATACACACAGATAAAGAAAACCAGCCACATCAAAAACCAGAACATCCCAACAGGGATATTATATAACATTAGATAAATCTGTCATTTGGAATCTCTTTTAAGTTCAGCACTTGTTTCCTTCTTTAGAGCCTTTAGTTTGTGGTACATGAATAGCACCAGGACAACAGTTATAATTTTCACTTTTCAAAAATCGTCCAGTTTAAACATTAAAACCTTTGGATCATTATCGCAGGAATAACTGCAAGGGGGATTTGACACATCTATTTGTAATCAGCAGTGTGTTTTAGCATTTTGTTGTCAATACCGTCAACATTAAAAATTCCAGCAGCATAACTTGCCCAGTTTGGTGTCACTTGACATTTTGCTTCTACGCTAGTTACCAATACATTTCGTATTCTGGAGAGCAAAGCACAAGGTAAGGTTTAGGCAGGGCATTAAAGTGCACCCACCAGGAAATCACATATTTGGTTTTTCCGTTCCATAAGCCGTCACCTGGTGTTGGATGTGTTGGCAGGAGGGGGCTAAGGCGGCAGCACAGGCCTGCGTGGCCGCGTGCGTGGGTGCCAGCGGAGCCCCGGGGGGCACGACCATCACCGCTCCTCAGGGCTGTCGCTGCCGGGCCCGAAGGAAGGCAGAGCCCTTCCCACGGGAGCCTTGTGTCCCTGTGCAGGGTGCCAAGGGCCAGAACCCGACCCCAGGACGTGGGCGAACCCTGCGAATGGAAACAGCCCGTCTGCCGCAGCTGCCCTGGCGCCAGCGCGGGCGCTGGCAGGCGCTGGGAAGAGCGCCCGTCAGACGGCTCCGCTCCGCGCCCCGGAGCCAGCCCGGGCGGTGGCTGGTGACGGCGACCAGCTGCCATCAGCCAGGCCGGCTCTCAGGCATTTACATATCCGGAACAGTCTATCAAACTGCTGTCCTTGTTTCCCTCCTGTTGTCTGGTTCAGAGTCCCGCCCTCCCAGTCGCCCACCAAATCATGACCTTATTTTTCCTGCAATGCTTCTAGATTTGTCAAGCGTTCCAGGTTACCCACTGCCCTCTGGCTCCAGGTTGCCCACTGTTTTTCATTTTCATATTAGATGAAATCAGTACAGCTAAATTGTCCGGTTTAGGATATCTGAAGGCTCCAAGGCGCCGCAGAGACACACACTGAGGACGTTCACTTGCTTCCAGCACAGCCCAGAGTTTAACAAAAGGCACCTTCTAGCTGCCTGCCTGGGAGCGCACACTTGGCCTCGAGCCAGGTCCTCACAGACGTGGATCATTAACATTATGAAACCAGTCACCACAAGTGCAATTAATGTGGACCTGGGTAAGTGGCCTCGTGAGGGAGGTGAATGGATTGGTAAAAGATACAATCTGAAAACTTGAAACAAAACTAACAAATATGTGCTAGTGACACTCTGCCTTGAAGATTAGGTTTCTAACAGAGCCAACACAGGGTGTATCGTCACAGCTCTGTTGTATTAAAAGCTCCTTTTCACTGGGAATCTGAAAGGGATTTCCCACCTCCAGTTTAATGGCAGTAAATTGAGTCTCCCCTTTTGCATTGAGCAGTTAGAGGAAAAAAATAAATTACATAAACAAAAGCACAAAAAGATTTATCAGATACACAAATTCTAGCTATCTACATTACTTTGTTGATGGTCTCAAAGAAAGTTTCCTACCGAGTAAATGAAATGATGTCAAAAATGATTTCTGAGAGAGTAACTCCTTCTTTCATTCACTGTAAATCAGAGTGACAAGATATTTAAACAAATCCTCCACAGAGACAAGTTGTAGTCTCAGCAGAAAACCACAGAAAGAAGCAAGCAACAAGACTAAACCTATAGGAAAACAATGCACACTAAACCTCTGCCTAACAATGAAGTACTGGAAAACAAAATCATGTAGTTGGGATTAGGACCCTCCACTCCATTTGGATTTGTAATGAGAATAGGAGAAATCTTGCTTCAAAAAGGGCGCCTTACATTGCTCCAAATAGATGAACTCAGTGCAGAGCATCCTGAGAGAACCTGGATTTCTGTATCGAAATGTCCCCCAATTGATTTTCTTATGATGAACCCATCCAGCCAGAGTGGCTGAATAAATCCTCTTCGACAGTCAGAGTATTGCTGCAAAAAACTGCATTAAACTCACACTCACTAGAGGAGGGAAACCTGCCAAATCTTCGCACTTTTCTAGACACAAACACAAAATGTCTCAACACAAAATGTGATACAATATATGGCCTCTTTCTCTGCTGCTACAGAGTTTTTTGGATACTGGGAAGATTAACCTGTCAGCAGCACTTGTTCTAACAGACATTATGATAAAAATATTTGACTTGGATTAGAGACAGAAAATAACCCTGCTGGTGACTTTCCTTCTTGCCAGGAACACCGAGCCTGTTCCCTGAAATAAATTGCCTCTTCAGTCTCCTGTGTCTACTGGGGCTGAACACCCTGTTATAGTAAAATGGAAAATGACAGATTCATCAACAACCAAAGAGACTGAGCCCAAAAATAATTCAGCAGATATTAGGCCTTGGGGCATACTGCCTGGGAGTGAATTACATCCATGCCATTGGATTTAGTGGCCTTCATCGCATGGCTCTTAGTTTAGATTCCTATATTCCTACAACAAGTTGGTATCTCGCTTCATCTATTTTTTCCCCTATTCAAATATCTTCAAATACAAAGGCAATAAATGCCAGATTTGTAGTGATGAGATGTTTGGAACACAGAAGTTTCATCTCTCTGACTTAGTCTGGCTTTTATGCCTTTCTTTGCTAAGCATTTGGTAGTCATTTTGCCCTTCCTCATCTTTCTCAGTCCATTTGCTGCTACAAATTTCTATTGATTCATTGTGAGCATGGCTCTCTGTCCAGCCCTCAGGTTTGGGCAGACTTCTGTGGAAGCACAGGGAAGAATTCTACTCGGAAAGCTATGGAAAAAACAGAGTCAAAACACAACTCAGGCGTGGGCTGGAGCTGACCTCCTGCTAGAGGACTGACTTTTCCCTGGCCAGCAGCAGAGCTGCAGCATTTGGGAGATGCTGTCACTTCATGGAAAGAAAAGGACTGGTGATCATCGAGGACTTTTAAGAGGCATTCGGGAGTTACCGTTAGAGGCCAGCACAGAACAGATGCCAGCACATTTCAAATATTGTAAAGAGTAGCAGTGTGAAGCTCTGTAATTTAGTATTTGTTCAAAAAGCACAGCTGTCTTACTAGTAAAAGCCAGCATTAAATTAGTCTGTTTTCAGCCCCAGCAAAATATCTCATGTGCTTATTTTGTTTTTGTTTTCAGCATAAAGGTTTTTATTCTGGGTATGCCAAATGGGATTGTGGTGAGCTCAGCTCTGCTCCATCTGCTGATAGAGACATTATTTTTGGCTGTAATGTCTCTATTGCCTTAAATAATTTAGGCTGGAAACATTCAGGATGAATTTCATGGGAGACTTCTCCAAAGGAAAATACAACATTTCCTGCAGCATCCTGATCTGTCTAAAGGAAGACGAAAACCTGAGTTACCTCTCCCTCCCTCCTTCCAAGGCATAAAGTCTGTAAGTGATTTATTGAGAAGTGGAGCCCCTGAAGTGGCTGCCTGCAGTGCAGGGCAGCTCTGAGTGAACTCCAGCCTCCCTGCTCAGGACCCTACCAGCAGCCCAGCTTTGGTGCATGGGGCTCAGGAGATTTCACAGAATCACAGGATGGTTGAGGTTGGAAGGGACCTCTGGAGATCACCTAGTCCAACCCCCTGCTCCAGCAGGGACACCCAGAGCACGGGGCACAGGGCGGCATCCAGGTGGGTTTGGAAGATCTGCAGAGAAGGAGCCTCCACAGCCTCTCTGGGCAGCCTGTGCCAGGGCTCTGGCACCCTCACTGGAAGGAAGTTCTTCCTCACATGGAGATGGAACTGCCTGTGTTACAACTTATATCCATTACCCCTTGTCCTGTCACCGGCCACCACAAAGAGCCTGGCCCCATCCTCCTTACAAACACCCCTCAAGTACTTGAACATGTTGATCAAATCTCCTCTCAGCCTTCTCTTCTCCAAACTAAATAGGCCCAGCTCGCTTAGTTTTTCCTCATACAACAAATGCTCCAGTCCCTTAATGATCTTCGTGGCTCTACGCTGCATCCTCTCAAGAAGCTCCACGTCCCTCTTGTCCTGAGGAGCCCAGAACTGCCCCCAGTACTCCAGGTGTGGCCTCACCAGAGCTGAGCAGAGGGGCAGGATCCCCTCCCTCGCCCTGCTGGCAACGCTCCTCCTGATGCAGCCAGGACCCCCTTGGCCTTCTTGGCCCGGAGGGCACATCACTGACGGATGGTTAACCTGTTGTCAACCAGGACTCCCAAATCCCTCTCTGCAGTGCTACTTTCCAGCAGGTCACTGGTGCCTGGGGTTATTCCTCCCCAGGTGCAGGACCCTGCACTTGTCCATGTTGAACCTCATGAGGTTCCTCTCTGCCCAACCTGTCTAGGTCCCTGTGAATGGCAGCACAGCCCTCTGGAGTGTTGGCCAGTTTGGTATCATCAGCTCTGCCTGTTCTGCTGCCAGGCTATAAAACCCAAACCAGCTTCCAGCTACTGAGGGCACAGTTACAGGGTAGAGCAGAAGAAGGAGGGAGGCCAGCGGACTGACACAAACCTCACAGGAACTGGACCAAGGATTTTTATATATGCTTCCTGCTTTAATTAACCCATTTTACTTGCTATAAACAAATGCATTTGAAGAATAGATCTTACTTTGAACTTTGATCTTGCTTTGCATTTCTGCTGTTTCATTCCTCAGACTGTGAACCAGACTGTGAAAAAATCATGATAAGCATAAAATAAATTTTAAAAACCCAGACTGTGCTCCCTGGCCAGTAAAGTGCACATTCTTCAGTTTTTCAAAGACCTGAATCATGCTTGTTAGCAAGAAGAGCTCTGAAAGTGAACGCTCTCATACAGCAGTATCATACAGCTCCAAGAATCTCATTTTGATGGGAAAATAAATGGTGTCACAAAGCTTGGGGTAAACCAGGGCCAGCAGACAGCATGCAGATTGCTCTGCTGATCCTGGACCTTTTGCTCATTAGTGCTAGTGCACTGCAGCAAATGCCCTGCCTGCCTCTGTCCTCCTGAAATACCGAGTGACCCCTGCTAGAAGTCAGTACTGGCTCTCTTGCAAGATGGCAGGTTCTGGCTTTCGGACAGCAGGCAGCACTCAGACTGCTCAAACCCCTCAGCAAAGCGAGGAAAGCACTAAGCAGACAGACAGCTTCTCAGTGAAATGGCTAAGAGCATGTCCATCCTGTTCCCAGGGTGCAGTGTCCTTATCCCCGAAGGCACCACGTTGGAAAATAACTAAGTTTCCAAAGACAGACAAAAGGGCTGCAAGACTACAGGGACTGAATTCCCATCCCCACCTAGGGAATGACTTATTACAAGCAAAGCTGGAAGGAAGATTTGTGAAGGGCACTGACGAAGAGGTCTGAACATCTGCTATCTATATGAAGGCAGCTTTTTTAAAGAGCGGCTTCATAGAGTTTGCTGGGAATCAAAAAACAGCAGGAATTCAGGAAGTCCTGGATCCACTGAAGTTAATGGCAACCCCCCGTTAACGTCAGTAGGATGGGATCTTGTTCACTGGTCATGGAGAGGAGTTGAACCCAGCAGAACGGCAAAGCATTTAAATTATCTCTCAGTTTAGCCATGGAATTTGAAGCAGAGCAAGAGCCACCCTTCCTTATGTGCCTGCATGAGCATCGCTGCTCTTCTCTTGCTCCTGGCCTCTCTGTAGCCACTAATTGGGTGGGAATCTGAGGTCCTGTTTTTGATCTCACTTGCTGTCTTTGATGTCAGAGTTGTAGTACATGACTGAATGATTAAGATTCATTAATAGCTATAAATGGATTAGCACAACTGCAATTCAACATAAAAACTGGGGTATAATTCTGTCTATAAATACCTGCATGTTAGGTTCCAAAAATCCCAAGACACTTCCCTTAGTAATATATCTGGAAAGCTTGTTTTTATCCTCACCAGTGACAACTGATCAGTTGTGTCCTGAGCCTGGGCCTGACCACTTGTCCTAAACATACTTCTTCACCCACCTCATGCCTTTCCAAAGTCATGAGGGCTCCATATGTGCATCAGCAACTGTCCTCATAACCTAAACTGCATAACTGAGCCCAGGGAATGAAAGAAAATACTTCATTTTTCACTATAAATGGAATCATCCAATCAAATATAATGAGGAAAAGTCCCACAGAAATATATTTATGACACAAAAGATGTTAAACTGAACAAGAGTCAGTGACAGCAGGCAAACGACTGTCACAAGCCCCGTGAGTGTCCACACAACACGTGCAGCTTCGAGCTGGTGAGAACGGAGCGGGACCAGACGTGCCCGTGAATCAGCAGCTCTGGAATGCCGGCACAGAAGGAATGGCAGCAGCGATCCCAGCGGACACCGAGGCATGCAGAAGCTCTTCCAAGCCCCTTTTAGCAAAGCACATGTTTCCAGTTTATATATATTCATGTGATGGCAAAGTAACGTCTTAGAGACTTATTAGCTTAGTTCCTCTAAGTGTTAATTGAGGTCAAACCGTTCCTGAACAGATATAATGTACTGTTTAGTAGACAGTAAGGCCAAAAAAAGAAGAAAAAAAAAAGGCCTTAGAAAGCAGCCTAATCGCGAGAGGCTAGGGACAAAATAAATGCTGCCTTGCAGCTTGGTTTCCAAAATCCATCTTCCTTAGGCTGGATGCGGCTCTGGCTGACACTGAGAGGGGCAGAGAACAAGCAGAGAGGAGCTGCCCTGTGCTTGTGGGAATCTGGTGCCAAATGCAGGATTCCTTTCCATGGGCAGGACAAGAGATTTCCACCATGGGCAAGAGCAACATTTGTCCCAGCTAAATTTGGCTGTTGGTCTTGGGATAGATGTGGGTCCAGCTGGAGTGCTTGGTCCGCATCCTTGTCCTCGCTCTGCTGAGTTCTCCCTCCGCCTGGCTCTGGGGACGCAGGGTTATTGCCACTCTCACCCTCATTACTCAAGCTCTCTGGGCTCTGTGCAAGGACATTTGTGCAATGCGAGACATGACTGAACTTTCTTCTTGTCAGTGACAACAAGAGGTGTCTCAGAGGTGGCAGATACTGAAAGAGGGTTTGGCTTCTTTGATCCATTAAGATTTACAGCCCCTGAGCACCTCTAGAGAAATATGTTGTTAGACTGGGTAGAATAGTTCATGACTTGTTCAGCTTATACAGATGTTCTACTCTCCAAAGGAAAAGTCAGAAAATGGGAAGCAAAGCAAAACAAGAAAATCAAAACCAGCCCCATGTCTAAGGGCTTGTATTTGCAGACAAAGCACAGAGCTGTTTGCCACTGATTCTGAAAAGTTTATGGTTTTGCATATTATCTTCCTGACCAGAAAACCAAGAAGCAGAAAAAAAAAATGAAGAACGACTTCATTCGCAAAAGTAGTGGACGTCAGTAAGAGGATTAAAATAGGATGAGTTGTATCGTGAAATAAAGATGAGGGCCATGGCACCATGTTTGACACTAACAGTTGTGCCACACTCTGGGGCTTTGCTTTTGTGCTTGTAACCCAGGCAGGGAAATGGCACGCGAGGGAGAAAGCTTCAGGGAAGGGTTGCTACCGGCTGTGTAAATACCTGATTCTCGCCTTGCGTGGGCACTGTTTTTTTTGTTTTTTTTTTTTTAAGATTCACTGGCCTCAACACTGGAGGAGTCTGCATTTCTTTACAAAGTTTATACAGCTATGCCAGTCAAGATTAAAATGCATTTGCAAAATAGCTCTCATTGATCTAAAGGATCTGCAGCGAAGATTACCCTATTAATCAACCTCTTGACAGTTAGAGATTTTATAAATATGTATATAAACATATATGCATCCCAAGCTAAACACTAGTATGAAGCCAATACTTGGAGTCTGTTGGCCCAAAAGGCAGTGTCTTCAGAGCAAACAGTGATTTGAGTTTGCCTGAGTATACATATTCGTTATGCAATTTTACCTGGTTACATTCCCAATTCGAACTCTGTGTGAGATAGATAGATACACAATGACAACTTCACATGGAATAAAATAAAAACATCACATTGAAGAAAAGAAAATACTTGTACTTTCTAAGCTTTCTGCATACTGCCATAGTCTTTCCGGAGTTTCTGCAGAATAGCAGATCATTGGACAGTGCACCATATTGTGGAAATAATATAAGTCATTTGTATAGACCTAGTGTTTGTGGTTTAAAATTATATAGCTTGCTAAGACAAACATGTCAGGTTTTGCCAACAGTATATTTGTACCTCTGACAAAAAAGCAAGATATTCTGTTGAAAAAGGAATTTTTTTTCTGTGCCAACCTCAAAAGCATCACAACATTTACGATAGTCATTCATTACAGTAATCTGCCCAGATGAAGAGCAAATCATCCATCATTTCATTGATTATTTATATGACAGCAAAGAAACTCCATTAAGAGTATTTGGAAATATAATCAAGTATAATGCAAAGTACTTGAATTTTGGCAACGTATTATCATATGCAGGCAATTTTAACAGATGCCACTTATTCACTGGTCATCAATTTGATTCACCTAAAACACAATATGGCAAAGCAGATAAAATCAGAAGGGAAATTAATTCAGTCAAAATAGATCATTTCACATTTTGATTGCAGCAAATAAAATTCCCATTGCCTACTCAACAGCTTTCAACACCCTTCCCTAATAACTCCTCAGGAAATCACAAGTATTACAGCAGGATTAAAACGTCCAAATGTTCCTATAGGTTGTTTGAATGAGAAATATTGTTAAAAGATTAATTCGAGTGTGAGTACCAGCATTTGGTATTAGAATCATTCACACCATATCATATCATACCATTTCATACCCTCCAAACTGAGATCTTAGATTTTGTGGAGTTCACTACATTCACTCATAACTAGGTTGCAGCAATGAAAATATTGTCTTACCTGAACAAACAAAGTTAAAAAGATCACAGAAATCGGTGAAATATTGATACTACTCTTCATTTTTGACTGTGCACATTGAGAGATTTATGATTTGACTTTAAAATATTGAAATACATTAAATAACAATAAAAATTTACATAACCTGAAGCTTATGAGAACAATCTATACATTTAGGGACAAAAAGAAATAGCAGAAATGTTCCTTAAAATAATGCATGGTGGCTTATTTTTCATGTGACTGTCTTTGCTGTTCCACTTAAAAAAAATCTCTCTCATACCCACATAAAAAAAACAAATAATCTAACAGGAAAATTGTATGCGGTGCTTTGCCTATCAAATGGCTGATTTTGGCCATTGCAAGTGTTAATTAAACACAAAGGATACATCAGTAAATCAAAACTTTTTAATGCCACTCAGGCAGATGATTTTAATACACAGTTTTGTATTTAGATTTGTTTTCATTCAACTAACTCCATTTATCATTCAAGTTAATGTGCTTGCATGGATAATAATGGATGATAACGTCTCTGGAACCTGGTAGAAAAGGTGCACAATAGCCCATTACTGGCCGGTTGTTCAGTTAATCTGCAAAGGATAATGTTTTGAAGCTGATTGTTCACTACTTTTCTTTCAAATATACTGGAGGGATTTGCCAAATTTGTTTCTTTGACATGAAAGTAAAATGCTTATTTTAAACTTTTTTCCAACATGGTCTCTGTGGGTTTGTTTGTTTCATTTTTACTACAGTGTGATAACAGGTCAGACGAAACACCTGAGAAGTCGGGGCACACTGGGAGTCGGGGAAGGCACGTGCCTGCACCAGAAACTGCTTTTAGCCAGACGCTGCTTTTCCCTGCCCTCGCTGCCGCGGTTTGGCAGCTACATCGTCTATATTCTAACAACTCACATCAGAGTTTAATGAGTCCTGCGGAGGGCTGAAGTCACAGCTCTTCATGGAGAGTGCAAAGTTCTGCATCGACAGCTGTCTTTGCAAAATGCAGGTAGATAAATGCTTTGATCCTAGGGCACATTAAGACACTATCAAATGAGTGCCAACTGGAGCCTCTCCTTTGACAAAAGGGTTTTGAAAAGCTGTACGAGCTCCGTGTAGCCCACCTTAGACTACAGTACAGTCAAAAAAGAAGTTCTGAGGCTGATGCATCTCTCCTATAGGCAGTTTTCTGTAAAACTCATTACGAAAGAGGATTAAATTTGCAGTCTAGAGCTCCATGAGCAAATGTAATCATCTGAATAAAATTCCCATAGTTAAGAGTCTGGCTCCCTATTCATCCTTCCTAAGCTTTAGGCAGCTACAGTTCAGCTGCCCAGAGCTAAGAACTGGTTGGTTTAGACTCTTTGTTATAGTTTACAGAAAGCACGAGGGCTTCTCCAAGGACTGTTTATTAGACCTATCTTACATTGACACAGACCACCCTCTAGAGACACTCAGCTTTGTGCATGCACAAGATGTTTAACTGCTTTAACTGTTCTGGTTGTTTAATGCTCCTGCCCCAGGGCAAGGTCAAAGAAAGGACTCGCATCCCTCTGGGAGGCAGAGCTTCCCCAGGCAAAATGCTGCAAAGATTCTCCTGCACACCAGGCACGTTGCGGATAACAACGTCTCTGGAGCCGGCACAACACTCACACCACGAATACTAATACCCTATGGCCAGTGGGACATGGTGCTTCCTTAGTCAATCTGGTTTCTTTTCTATCAAAAAAAAAAGTAATTTTACTAGCAGAAGTATAATGTGCTCTTAACTACATGCCTGTTTCTTGAACTGTGCTGTTTTACTCTGTTTTTATTTGTGGAAGCAAACTAATCTAGGGAAAATAATAATCAAATTATCAACTGATAACAACTTTTATGTCCTGTTTAGATATTCTTATTTTTATTTTTGGATGTCAAGGAGTGGTGAAAGCCATGAACACCACTAATCCCATAAAAGGCTTACCTAAAGCAAGCCAAAGTGTTGCCCCTTTTACAGGATCGTCCCTACACTTGTTGGTGATGTAGACCATGTTGGAATGAGTTGAATCTAGCTTGTTAGCTTTAAGCATGTCTAACGAGAATAAAAAGCAAAGCAAAATTACTTTTGCCACTAGTGTGTGCAAATAAAATATCTACAGACAGAATAAATGGATTTGCTAAGTAAAAACGTGCCATGTTCACTTAATCACTTTCCTCAGAACAGAAATACTATTTAAAGCAGAAAAAAACTTTTACTATTTTGAGGAGTCTGCTACTGTAGCCTTTCATTAATACACATGCAATGTTCTTAAAAAGGTTTCCTCTAAGCACTTTCATTTCCCATAAGGTCTTCAGTGATGATAGTAAAGATTTATCCTGCATGGGAATTCCTAATGAATTCCTAACTGATGCAAGCAGCGTGCTTGCACCCCTTCCCTTCTCCTTAAAGACCAGGAGCTGCAGTTGGCTCCCAGGGCTGTGTCGCTTCCCACAGTGATGCGCAAATGACAGAAACCAAAAATGAATGTCACACTCCGAGCAAAACTAGCTCCTGCCATACACTCAATATCTACAAATGCTCATTTGGGACCTCTTAAGAAATCTTTCATTTGACTAAGAAAGGTCTAAGTAGTTCAGAGTTATGAATAGTCTTAAAGGATTCTCAGCTGCTGGACATAGACCCTTGCACAGTTTAGATGACAGGAACAAAGAACTGGAGCAGATCACTCAAGTCACTGAATGAAGTCCCAGGTGATGCAAGAACCACGGCAATGGACACTTAGTTCCAAGATACCCATACAGCTACTCCGTGCACGCTCCCATTCCTCAGGGTATGCAGCTCTCCGGACTTCAGACCCAGAGGTAAAGGACAAAGCCATGCCTCTGATGTACCACAAAATAAAAGCAGGAGTGCCCATTTCAGTGTGTCCGTACAATAGCAGGAATTTTGTTAACTAAGTTGTCCAAAAGAGACAGAGAATTCCTAGCACAGCAAGTGCATTTTGGAAGCACCAAACCCAGCCCGCCTGAATCCCGTCAGCTGCAGTCCTGCAAATGAGGAGGAACACGAGCACACTGCAAACCTGCTGGAGTCTGGTCTGCAGCACGCACTTGGGCATTAGGCTTGCTAACAAAATGGACACAAAAGAACAATTATCTCACTCTTTAATTATAACTTCAGGGTCAATCTTATCTTGTTTCACAAACCCTCTCCACGAACTTATCAAACTCAATCTTAAAACTGTTTGGATTTCTTACTACAATGTACTATTGTTGTCTATCTTTTTCAAGAGAAATCTAAACATTAAACATTACTTAAGCCTACAACCATACAAACCAGGGCTGCTTCCTGCACCTGCACCCGTCAGAAGTAGGACCAATGTTCCTGTAGCCCATATACATCCTCACCCAGCAAAGACAGCACCTCCAAATAGCTGGTCATCTAGCAAACTTATGTATAAAAGACTGATACAATTAATCTTGTACATTTTTGATTAAAAACAAAACACACACTATATATACATTTTTAAAAGCCTAATAGGTAGGACTGGTACTCACCTATGCTACTGTTAACCATGAATTGCTGGCAGATAATAAAGTTATAGAGTGAAGATTTCCAGAAATTGTGAATTCCTCTCTCACGCTTACAAGAATTTTGGGAACTATATCTGCACTAGATGCTAGATCATCAGTACTTGATTTTCTTAAGAGTGAGAAATATTGCATATAAAACAATGATAGTGTAAGCAAAAAGCCAATAAATTCAAGTTAATCACTTTTAAACAATGACAAATGCAAATAATACTACTTCAGAATTTTGTTGCTGTTGACGACATATTTGAAATACAGGCAGAATTAAAGTGCTGAAAATTGAAAACATCAGCATTACTGACCTCAGAATAAAAGCAAAATCATGGTGACAAGGCTCAGAATTGATAGGTAACCAAAGGCCCAAGTGCATAGCAGAGACACAGAAGGGTCTGTTCCAGAGAAAACACTTGCCAAAGGAACCTGACAACCATATGGATAACTGTTAGGAGGCTGCTAAATCTGAGCAGTAAGCAGCAATGTGAGCTTGGCCATATAAGACTGATGCCTAATACTAGAAGTCTGACATAAACCAAATTAATGTTGATTGCCTAATCACTTTGGAAAATATTCTGAAGAATTAAAGTGTGTCTGTAATACCATTTTACATGTTATTCTAAAGCTATTTCACTGTGTGTAATGACTAAAAATATCTCCCTTCAAAGCTGCATTTCAATTTATTTTCCAAAATTTCCAATTTCTCTGTTCCAAGTCTCCAAAGAGGATAAATTGTGTTAAAAAAAAAATAGACTCCTGCTTTTTTCCACACTCTTCCATCCCTATGGGAGTTAGTAGGAGCACAAGCTATCAATATGGGAAGGAGAAAACAAGATCTCTTTATACAAATGAAGTTCACAGCGTAACCACCTCATTTCAGAACAGGCTGCCGCCTGACGCAATATTAGGTCCATGCAGATGAAATATCCTGCTGACTCAGGACTGGCTAGAGGTATAGCGGGTAAGAGACACTGCAGGCCACACAAGAGCAGGAATACAGTATAGCTGGAGGAGTATATATAAAGCACTGTGGCACCTCTGGAAGAAAAGGAAAAACTACCCTGGCACAACTGGCAGAGAAAATAGAACAAGAAAGTCACAAACAGAGGAGAGAAGAAATGTAAACGAATGGTGGCAAAGTCAGGCAAAGCTCAGAACCAGGGATCCTGAAATACGGACAGTTCTCAATGAAAATGAAATGCGATGAGGGCAAGGGGCAAGAAAGGCTACAGCAGTAGCTTTGCTGCTTTTGAGCTGCCTGAGGAACCTACCAGGCATTGGGAAAGCAAGACGAAAAGACGTCAAGGGAAAACATGACAGGGCTGGAGAGGCAACGTAGAGCTACATCAGAGCTATTCACCGGAATGAAATATGGATGTGACTGAAGTTCGCTTAGGATGACAAAAGTTTTTCAGATGTTGCCAGAAAGAGATTAGTACCTGCCTCATCCCCTACCTGATTTTCCCTTTTCGACTCCTTAGAGTGCTAGCTCAGCACTTTAGAGCCAAAGCTGTTGAGTAACAACCTCGAGCTGCTGCTTTCCCACCTTGCAACTCTATGTCACAAGGTCTGGCAGAATCCAGGTGAGAAAAAAACAGAGAGTGCTACTAAAGATGTTGAAAAGCTATCGAAACCTCCCCACTGGATCTTTTGGGTAGGATGATAAAAGAGCTTAGTGCAAATATAACTCTAAGAAGACAGAGAAAAGTGTATGAAGAGCACTACGTGCGCGTGCATGCTCACGCTCAGCCCGCGCCCGCTGCTTGTGGCAGCTCTCCAGCTAATGGAGATTCTTCAGTTTCTCTGCATTCAGGGCACACAGCCATTTACGGGAAGATCAGAAGTCAGGCTGGCAAGCCTACGTGAGGCCAGCGGGAACTTACGACACTACAAAAAGCTCATTTTGAAGCACCCCCAGTTGCTCTCCCCACCACCCCCCAGTAGGACTGCGGTGTTTACCCTGGACAGGGAATTTGCTCAGCATACAACGTGAACAAGGGCTTTAGCCTCACAGTTTCAAACTGGATTCTCCAAGTCAGCTGTGCTCTGAATGTCTTGCTTGCTGTCACCAGCAGTAAACGGCAGAATTTAGCTAATTCTGTTCATGAAAGATCTAGAAAAGGGTTGGGATTCCTCTCCACCAGTATTATTTCTGCAGAGCTTACTAAGCAGAAATTAATACATTTTTGCCAACAGATCTCTGACATGACTTTCAGTATAAACAAGTTTCAAATTTACCAAGCAAAAAACTAGGCATGTTCATCTCTCTGACCAGAGCTACACTTAGGAATAAATACATGTTTCATAGCCAGCTTGTGCGTGTGCGGTGACCGCGAAAAGCACCGAGCGAGAGCACCGGGAGCGGGAGCCCCTGCGGAAGGGCAGAGCAGGGGAGCTGCAGCCGCAGCGGCGACCTGCAGGAGACGTCCGCAGCGGCTGCCACGGAGCAGAAACTCCTTGGGGTGCCCAGAGCTGGGCTGACCGGCGCGTAAAGACAAAATATATTTTTTTATAATGACTCATACTTACGACAGGAATTTGATGTGCATCAGCAGCTGCATCCTCACTGCATGTTTCATCCTGCTAGTTCGCACAAAAGCCTAAACTTGACTGGGACAGGAAATTCATTCCAACATCATACTGCTTGCTGGAGCAAAACTAAGGTTCCTAACTTCATACCTGGATGAGACCTTTAGATTTTGATAGAATTTGACTCCGGTAGTATCTTAGGCCACTGAATTTCACCCATTCAACCTTCAGTTAATCTCAGTTTAGTTATTGAATTCCCCAAACTGAATTGACTGAACACACTCGGTTTGTTCATGGCAAAGAGACTTTAAAATGTATTTGAATAATCTGTCTGAAATAAAATCTTGCTGCTTTTAATGAAGGCTTTTTCAGTGTCAAGTAGACTTCATAAATTATCTTAAGAGCCTTTATTGACAGAGGATGTTACAAGCAGCAAAGAATTTTGTTACAAGTGCAGCATATCAAGCAAACTAATCACCCATTTATCCTACAAATGGATTTGCAAATTCAGAATAAACTTGACTTGGAATACACCTTGGATTTTCAAAAGTCACATGCTATATTTTTCCAGCACACTGCAAATTAAAATGAAAAGGGCACTTGTGTTCGCATCAGGAACACGGAATTTCAACAAGTGCTGTTGACTGATGAACCTACCACCTCAGACTTCATTCTTTAAAGGGCAGGAGGAAACAGCTTTAATTTGCTTCTCCACAAACACCTGGTTTAAAGATTTATTAAAATATGCAATATTTCTTTTAAGATCAAATCAACATCACTGTCACTCTGCCAAAATAATTTTCATGGTTGAATACATCATTATCCAGAGAGTTTCACCGTAAGGCTCGGGTTTGCTAATTCCCTTTGCTTAACGGGTTGATCTTTTAATGCCACGAAAATACAAGAGATCTAAAGGAATTGCAACTCGTAAAAGAATTTTTAGAGGATTACTGTACAGATCATAGATGAGAAGAAACATGGTTAATGAACTAGCAGACATAAATTGGTTAGGCAAGTTGCTTTTAATAAATGACATTGGTCTTTACTGAGAAACTTTGCCATACTTGTTTGTTAGATGAATTATTTCTTCAGAAAATATGTTTCTTTATTATTTATCATACTTTATTATTTGTTATACTCAGGTTCAATACCAGATGGGAAGATTCATTTTTTTAATGAAACTGATAACATTTTCTTACTGTACAAGATTGCATTTAAATAGCCTTTCAAATTAAATGACTGAAAGACAATGGTATGGATGGGTAATTACATAACACAGAAGAAGTAAGACAAATTTCCAATCAAAAAAATTGAATCAAAGAATTCCAAATCAAAGAACATTCAGATCAAAGAATTTTTTGATTAAAATTCTTTTTCTGGAAGCTGGAAGCTCTTTGGGACAGTTTAAAGATAAGCAGGCCTAAGAACTTGTTTTCTTAAGAACTATCTGAGGTTTTTTTTTTCCTTTACCAAGTTGTTCTTACTTTGAGTACTGCGTGTCAGCAAATGTAGCTAATGATACATCCCCTGTGGTTGTGGATAATGATAATGACAAGTTTCCTAAATGGACTGGGGCAAAGGATGATATCTCAGCAGTGCTTCAGCTGGGAGTAACAATCATAAAGTTGTTGATGTAGCAGCTACGACTTATTTTTCCTCACATGTTAAAGAAAATGAATTGAAAAAGTAGTAAATAATTTATGTCCCCTTCATAAAGACAATAACCTCCCGTCTCAGGAAATCTGCAAGGACCCGAATGCAGCAGCTGTACAAACACACGCCTGCCCACGAGCACATGAACAGCCCAAGGAAGAATTGAGCTAGACGTATAAATATATCTTGCTGACTGGGATAGAAATTCACAGATCCTAAAATAAAAATAAATAAAAATAGGCTTTTCTCACATTTTAAGGAGAACAGCCATTATGTTTAAAACATTTTATCGAAAGCAGTTAAAATGGTCTCTAGATGGGCACATCACATGCCAAGTGCCGTGGAGCAGCAGTGCCCCTTCCAGAGGCTGAACCTTCGGCCTGCATAGCCTGTAGGTACAGACACCGGACAGTGGTAGCCTGGGAGGGGAAGGGCTGCCGCCCTGATCAAGACAGCCCAGTCCTGCAGAAGTTTTAACTACAGCAGGAAAATAAACCTGTCACAACACGAGCTCAATTTAGATGACTTAGGTTTGCACAAAAGGTATTTTTCGTATTTCAGTTTGGAAAGCAAAAAAAAAGGCTGCAGGTGAAATCTGATGACTATGTAGCTTTGCTGCCTTGCAGGGAGGCACTCTGAAACAGCCTCCGCCAATGCTCGCAGGGGCTTCAAACGGAGGCTGTTGATTTCAGACGGGCCCTATTAACATTCACAATCATTTTTCCTTTTCCAGTGAAAAGGCAGAATACTTTTAAAGGAACGACTGCTATTGTGAGTCATACTGGCCTACTAAAAACCACTGATTTGTCTCCCGCATTTTTAATTCATTTCAAGGCCATTTTAGAAGTTTCTAGCGCAGCGGTGACTTCTGCCAGGAAGTCGGCTTAGCTGAGCTGTAAACTCGCACTCTGACCCAGCCTGGAAGTCCACGTTACACCTGGAGGAGAGCGGCGTGCAGATAAAACCTCAGAACTCCTCCGGGAGCCTCTGGTCTGAGCTGCTTGCCGATAACACCTCTAATCTAGGCACAGTCAGCAAGTTTCTGCGGTGAGCGTTAAAGTCCCACTTCACCTGCACTGAACCAAGCCTGTGCGAAGCCACACTCTGGAAGGCGCCACGCAGGCTTTCACGCTTTTTATCTCATATCTCGTACTTTCTATTTCCCTTTTAGCGCTGCCAAACGCAGAGCAAGCGCTGGGTACCGGCACCCCGACGGCGCCTCTTGCCGGGGGAACCCCGGGCCGGCCCTCATGGCGGGAACGCGGCCCCGGGCCCCGCCCCCCGGGGAGCCCCGCCCCCAGACACACCCAAAGCCCCGCCTCTCAATGGCCCCGCCCCCTTGCGCCCCTCCTCCCGTCCCCAGCCCCGGCTTTGCGTCTGCGCAATAGGGCGCCCGTGGTGGCGGCGCTAGGACCGCGCCTGCGCAGCACCTCGGGGGCGGGGGGCGGGGCTTGGGCGCTGCAGAGGGTGACGTCACCCCGACCCACCCCGGGGAGGGGCGGGTCTCGCGGGCTGCGGGCGCCGCCATGGCTGCCATGTTGGGGAGGGAGTGAGCGCGGGAGGCGGCAGCCGCGGCCGCGAAGGAGCTCGTCCCTTCTCCCTTCTGCGTGGGCGGGCGCGGGGCCTCCCGGCGGCGACGGCGCCTTGCGAGGGCCCCCCGAGCGGGCGGCGCGGAGGCAGCGGTGGGCGGTGGCGGAGCTGAGCTGAGCGTCCCAGAGGCGGCGGCCTAAGATGGCGGACCCGGCGGAGTGCAACATCAAAGTGATGTGTCGCTTCAGGCCCCTCAACGAGTCCGAGGTGACCCGCGGCGACAAGTACGTCGCCAAGTTTCAGGGCGAGGACACCGTCGTCATCGCGGTGAGAGGCCACGCCGGGAGAGAGGCGGGGGGAGGCTCAGCCCGGGGGTCGGATGCGGCGGGGATGGGCGCGGGGAGGCGGGGGCTGTCCGGGGTGTTTCGGGTGGGAAACGGCAGCGGGGACGGGACGGGCACGGGGGACCAGAGAGGCGGGGTGGGGGCGGCTGGTAGCGGATCGGGAAAGCTGCGCAAAGGCCCTGGCGGGAGGCTCGGGGCGCAGCTCGGGGCGTCGTTGTCGGGCCTGGGCCCCGGGGCGCCCACGGGAAACGCGCGAGGTCGGAGTGCGGCAGGCGGGTCCCCCCCTCCCTGCCCCGCTGCGCCCGGCTGTGGCGAGTTTGGCTGCTGAAGAGATGCAGCCCTCGCAAAGGTGTGTGCTGGGGCTCGCAGCGGTGCAGGGATCAGCAAAAAGGTTTGGGAAGGAAAAAGGGGTGATTTGCCCCATCTGCCTAGTGCTTTATGTTCTGTAAATCACTCATCAGCTGGTAACTTCTTTTGAAGCGGCATGAACTAAGACCTTTTGACTTGCCACAGGTCTATAAATCCATTTTAACCTAAGTCATGTTCTGAGAGCTTTTACAAGGCAGTCTAGATGTTCAAGAGCAAGGATAATCCTAGCCTTGCTCATATTAAGCCTTGTCATATTTAGCTACATAGTGGAGCCGGAATATGAAGTATAGTTACTGCCTGGTATTCTGCAAACAAGCCCCTTATTCCTGATGCTTGGGTTTTATCTCTGCTAACTTTTGATCACTGCATAGAGACCCCCCTGGTTCTGCACTCCCGCATGCACTGCTTAGAATTGTTAGTTGATGATTTTTCTATGAATCTATGAATTTTGCCTTAGTTATTCGCTTTCTTAAGGCAACCAGTACTAGCTTTTTCTCAAAGTATCTGAACTTTGAAGAAGACATTAAAACCCTATATATATATTTTAAATATGACCTACCAAACATTGCTGCTTTATTCTATTTGAATTCCACTGTTTTTTTTAAATAAGATGTGGAATTCCTCTAGCTGCAAGAAAGCTAGAATGCTTGTGAAATGAGAGAGTTTGGGCCTCTTTCAGCTGTCAAGTTGTTGTCATGGAATAGATCTTTTCTGACAGAGGCTGTGCAGGTAACCTTCTCAGAGTGAGCTGGAACCAAAGCTGGAAATGGAAAATTTAACTAGAAAAAATGATCTCACTCCACTAGTGAGTAGCCATGCATTAAGACAGTGTATTTCCTGTTTAAAATCCAGAATTAATTTCACAAACATTATTATTTTTTCCTGTATTTTTCTTAAAATAAAGAGAAAAAAATAAAAGTGATGCATTTTCTGCATCTTGTTTTTTTTTTTCAGTAATTCCTGAGCTAAATTACAACTATTCCTAGTGAAATGAACCTCAAATAACAGAAAAAAAGTAATTTAGAGTGGACTTAAAATGTTTCCTTTTGTGGATTGCAGGTTGAATAGAATCTTCTGCATCTTCATCTCTAATATTCTGCTTCTCACAGTTACAGTTCTACATAATTTATTTTTTAAGCAGTTTGCTACTAAACATTGAAACTAGCATTTCTCATTGTTTGTGAGTTGAAGAGAATTTTTATAGCTTTAAATACTCTTTAGAATGTCTACCATATAAATTGGGCTGGGCTCTCACTAAATCTGTATAGGATAATGTGATGTCATGCTTGTGAGGGATGATGCAGGGTTCTGTGTTGGGAATTGGTAGGGAGTTGATGTTTATCATTAAAACTGTATTTTAGTGTTTTCTGTGTGGGTAAAACAAAAGAAAATCTTCACTCATCCTGGGTGTAAGATTTGCCATGTCTGACCTTGAAAAAATTAGTAGATTACTAGTAACTAAAAGTTACTAGATTACGGGAGTAGAGACAATACTTGAACCTTATTTTAATGAAGAATTTACTAAGCAACCTTCCAACGTGAAGATGTAGCTAGCCAGCTGCGTTGTGCCAGTGTTTTGTGAAATAGTCACAGGGAGGATAGTAACAGGCATTCTTCCCATAAAAAATTTCTAAAAATGTTCCTCAGCTGCATGTTTGCTCCTTTCAATTGTGCGTTAGATTTTCTGTACTTACATGTAATACTTGCAGACATTTGAACAGTAAATTGAGTCACTTATAGACCCATTTTTTAAAATATATATGCTGAAATATTGAAAGCTTCTGAATAATACTTAGATGTTGCTTTAAATGATAAGTAGGAGATGAAAACCAGGAGACTTCTGGCAGACCCTGTTGCAGGTTTGACTCTGCCAGAGGAAGGAGGGAAGGGAAAGCAGTTGCTGTAGCCAAACCTTCCTCCTCTCTTGGCTCCCTTGTCATCTCTGAACTATCTCTTTCCCCCTTCCCCTCCTGCCCCCACCTCTTCCTGTGTAATTACTGGCATGGTTGTCATTCTGGACCAGTGAGTTGTTTCGATTTGTGATAGATAAAATACTTTAATTGTAGTTGGTGTAGAGCAGCAATCTGAGTGGGCAAGTGCTGTTGGCTTGTTTTAAAGTGCAGGCTTTGAAAAGGTGCTGTTCCTTAACAGGATGCCACTTCGTTTAACTTGTCAAGTGGTTTTAACATTTTGATTATTAATCAAAGGCAACAATCTGTAAAATGTTTTAACACTTTAGCAAAAAGGATCATTAAATATTTTTAACAATATGGGGGTTTTGTTTAAACAACTAATTTAGTCATATGACTCTGTGAATATATGGACCTCGTATATCAAGAGATTTATGCTGATCAACATGGTGTTGAAAGAGGTTTACTCCAGGATTTCAGTGGGGCCCAACAAGCTTATAATTGATGTCCTTTATTTTTATTTTTATTTTTTTTTAATTTAAAACTGATTGCAGTTGGGTAGATTGAGAGCTCTGCTTAAAGTTTCAGTACCTTTTTAGAAAAACCTCTTTCCCTAGTCTTGCTCATCTTACAGCTGTCCAAAAGAGATGTAACTCAAAGCAGTCCTGCTCAACCATTTCAGACAGAAGCCTAAACTGAAATCACTGCTGTCAAAAGACTGAAGTGGCAAGGCACTCTGGGTGTTGATACACAAATGGACAGTGTCCTCCTTTCCTCCAGACTTCTAGCAATGGTCATAATGCAGTCTTTTCTCAAGAAAAACTCTTGGCTGTTTGCCCGTTTTTAATATTTGTTTAGAGAAGTGTTTTCTCTACTTCAGACAAATGTCTTGTACTGTTGACAGAGATTGTTTTACTTTCTTTTTCATTTCCTTTATAAACTATTATAGGATAATAAAGGAAAACACAGCTTGGTTTAAATTGTGTTTAGAATCTGATTAATGAAGATCACTTATTTTTACTGCAGCTTTTGGCAGATTATTCAAAAGAAAATGTAACTTGTATATTGCAGAAAGGTATAAATACAGGGAGCAAGGTGCATTCTTAAACAAGAGTTCTTGATGTTATTTTACTATAGTGAAGTAGTGTGTTTCTTCTTGATCCTTAAAGTTGTTATAATCTGTAGCTGAAGTGTTTGGATTCTTTCAGTGTCACTTTTTTCAGTCCTCAGTCCAGAATGGTAGATAGTAGAGAAGTCTCTCACATGATTCACATGATACTTGCCTAGTAATTATACAAAAAAAAAGGCAAGTATTCTAGCTTACAACAGTGTCGACAGTGTTTAAATAGAGATGTACTCCTTAATTGCTGTACCCTTTTCTTAAAAACACCTCACCACTCATGTAATGTTTTCATTCTGAAACCTAATGAGGGTTTATGTGTTAGTGGTGTTTACTTTTTGCTTTAAAAGAAACAATTTTGCACAAGAAAAACTTTGCTGAAACTCTTATTCCAAATATCCTCGGGTTTGATGAATCGAGTTTGGAATTTGAGTTTCCAGTCACAAATTTTCATGATAAACTTACATGTTTTAGTCCTCTAACAATAATAGTTCTGTTTTGTGCAGGGTGTACAG
Organism: Crypturellus soui; assembly: GCA_032275445.1. NCBI lineage: Eukaryota > Metazoa > Chordata > Aves > Tinamiformes > Tinamidae > Crypturellus > Crypturellus soui. The sequence continues at coordinate 78,601 of JAUBNY010001021.1, forward strand.
ATAATGTAACTTATGTCTTTATTTGAATTGTGGTATTTGCATAGAACTGAGAGAGAAGGCAAAAAGAACAGAGTTCTACTGACTGTTCCATATCAGCTGCAGTTTCTAACGCTAGGATATGAAGAAAATCTTTTGCTTAACCTGAAAATATCATGTTGGGACTGTGCCCTTTCACTCGTGTGCCACCTGGCCTCCAGTTGGTATGTCAAGGTAGCAGTGCTCTGACTTCCTAATAGGAAAAGCTGAGTCAGGCATTTTACATCATGTTTCCCAAAAATAGTTCAAAGTGGAGTTTTTGCTTTATCCTACTCTGAAAGTGAGGATGTTCTTTAAAAAAAAATCTAAACTTAAGGTGAAAGTAAGCCCATCACTTCAGTCTCACACCAGGAATAAGATAAACACAGATGTATGAAACATCATTTTAGCAAACCATTCTAGTAAAAAAGAATGCCTTGGTTAACCTTAAAGAGCATCTGTATGTGTTGAAAACCAATTG
>JAUBNY010001021.1:94228-110441 GCA_032275445.1 Crypturellus soui
GGAATAATGTCCATTGTTCGTGTCTCCAATTCCATGGAATTGGAATAGGAGTAGGAATGCTAGGTGCTAAGCTGTTCTATCTCATGCTTAATTCTCTGTACAAGAGAATTCTTCTTCTAAAGAAGTCTTCTAAACTTTTTCAATGTGCAATTTCAAACTTTTCAGCAGCCTGAGGGAACTGGCATGATAGATGAAGAGTTCACAGTTGCAAGACTGTACATTAGTAAAATGAAATCAGAAGTGAAAACAATGGTAAAACGTTGCAAACAGTTAGAAGGCACCCAAGCTGAAAGCAATAAGAAAATGGAAGAAAATGAGAAGGAGTTGGCTGCCTGTCAGCTCCGTATCTCACAGGTAATTGTTTCTCTAGAATTTTTCCTAAATATTCTTTCACATCCATTAGCCTATTGGAAGAAAATGAAATATTGCAATTGCTTAATGGTTCTGACAGCACACGAGTCACAGGATTCTTCTCTGTATCCTTAGTGCTTTAGTCAGTTGGAATGCTTCTGAGTGAGCTGAATGAAAAGATGCTAGAACTTCCACAATATGGACGTAGCTTAATAATGCTTTTGTAGCATTTCCGTTAAAAACTAGAAGCTACATATTCTCCATCACAGGATGTTTGACAAATACCAGTACTGTGAAAACAGTGGCCAGTGACCACTCTGCCTTGCAACACAGTGAGTCTGAGCTGGAAAGACAGTGAGCACATGGAGGTAACACCACGGTAGTATAGTGGGCTTGCTCAGCAGTTTAAGCTCATTTCTAATGCAAGATTTGCCACGTTCCTTGTTGGAAAGGATCAGTAACTAGACTTTTAGTACACTTAAATTGTGATCTACATATGCAAATTTTGTTATATTTTACATAGAGACCCTCATATTTTGTTATATCAGGGAAGTGCATATTTCAGTCAATCTTCTAGAATATAGTAAGCTTGTCTTTTCTCTAATAATATTTAACCTTCAAAACATCTAATCTTTCAGGCAAATATGTGCTTGATTCCAGAATGAAAACTATCTTGTAGGCTGCATTATAGATCTGCATAATAGATTTTTTTCTTTCTCTCTTTAGAGAGAATTTAGTTGGCATCACTTTTGTTTTGAGATTAGATTGTTTAAGACTGATGTCACTATGCAGACGTAGTTCTGTTTTACTTAGTTCTAATGTAAATGATTCTTTCCGTTTTACAAGCATGAAGCTAAGATCAAGTCATTGACTGAGTATCTTCAGAATGTGGAGCAAAAAAAGAGGCAACTGGAAGAGTCCGTAGATTCCCTTAATGAAGAATTAGTTCAACTTCGAGCACAGGGTAGGAATACCTTTTTGTGATCATTACCTCTCCTGCCCTTTTAATCTAAGTATATGGCCATCAGTAAGCAGTTGGTCCATACTATGTAGATTGAAGAGTAGAACTGCAAATGGCTTTTTTTTTTTTTTTTTTTTTTGCATGAGCATGCAGAATTAAATGAAGAGGGAGGCACACTTGCTGCCTTGTGTGAAAGAACTACTAAGAACAGGATTAAATTGAAGATGTTGCTAATTTAACTGATAAACTCTGGGGGAAAAAAAAATCCTGGGAGGATTAGGGATGGGGGTATGCAGATGAGCTGCACAACTGTTATCCCTGTTGTCCTTGTGATTACACAGTTATTTGGCTGCTAAATTTTTTTTTTCCTTCTTTTCCCTATCTCTATTAGAAAAAGTTCATGAAATGGAGAAGGAGCACTTAAATAAAGTTCAAACTGCAAATGAAGTTAAGGTGAACTTTTTTTGTCCTTTAAAAATTAAGTGAAACGTAACTTTAAAGAACATAATATGAGGTAGTTCTTTTTTTCTCTGCTAATAGCAAGCTGTGGAACAGCAGATTCAGAGCCATCGTGAGACACATCAGAAACAAATCAGCAGCCTAAGAGATGAAGTTGATGCAAAGGAGAAACTTATCACTGAACTACAAGAGTAAGTAATTGCAATTACTTTGTTAGCTATTAGCCATATATAGGTTTTGTAAAGAAATGTAGTAGGGCAGGCAGGAGGTGAAAAGATTTTCCTCTAACGCTATGTTCTAACTTGAGTTTTGCCTTTTCCAGCATCATACCTGACAAGTTCATTTGATTGAGCCAACATATCAGAAGCTTAAGTTACTTGTTGCTGATGTGGTTTTGGTTGTAACTTAATGTTTTTTGGGTTTTTTTTTTTGCCTTTTGTTTTGTTTTGGTTTTGGATCTTTTATCTTGTCAGGGAGAAAAGTCTTAAGCATATCTAGCAAGTTCAAGCTAAAAGAATTAAAGATATGCCAATTTGTTCCTTACTCTCCCCTCTCCTTTTTTGAAGTACTAACATCTAGTATTTACTTTGTCTGTTTAGCCAAAATCAGAAAATGATGCTTGAACAGGAGCGTCTGAGAGTTGAACATGAGAAGTTGAAGGCAATGGATCAGGAAAAAAGCAGAAAGCTGCACGAACTTACGTAAGTGTCAACAGCATATAGAACAGTCACAATTTTAAAAACTAGTGACGTGGTATGATAAGGGAAGTGGCTCTCATTTGATGATATGCTTATTAAAAAAAAAAAGTGCTAGCAAAGCTCTTTGACTTAATTCTTTTACTCTTAGAATGATGGTGCCTTTTCACAACCTTAATATTTAAGATAGGAGATGAAAGAATGAAAGATGTATTGGGAGGAGTGTATCTTTTTCTGTGTTAAATGCTCCAACCTGTAGCTCTCCCCTCACAATTAAGTATTGCTTTTTCTAAAACTGGAAAAGTTCTACTTCAGTTGAGCAACTCCCTACTTTTTGGTTCTTCTGTGATTTAAGGGTTTTGGTGTAGTGTCTGTACTTGAGGTTCAACCTCTCTATGCTTCATGGAAAAACTAAATAGAATATCTTAGTGAATTAGAGGCTGTATAGTTGATGCAGCATTCTACTTTTCAGGTCAGTGTAGCTTTTAAGGCTTTATAAAATTTTGACATTATCCACTAGTTCAGCTAGTGGTCAGCTAATTCAAAACACTTCTTAATCGTTAGAAATCCATAACCATAATCTCAAAGCCGTTCAAAAAAATGAGCCTTTGTAGTGTAAAGCATGTGTAGAGCTTCTGCCTTCCTGTTTAAGCTGAAAGCAAAGTGCTGCCAATGGCTTATATTCTTGGAAACTGAGTTTCCATTGTGTATGTTAAAAGCTTTGGCAAACTTATTAGCAGAGAGGGAGGACAAAATGGAAATCCTATGCTCTTTCACTTAGCATATCATCTGATCAAAGGTAATAATATCTGTAGGGTAAGATTTTTTCCAAATATTTGTCCTGACTTTGATTTTGAGAATCCTTTTTCACATACTCTAGAAACCTGCAGTTGATAGAACTGAACATACTTGTTGGTGCTCAGTCAAAAATTACCTTGTCTCCTGCCTTTCTTTTCAGCTCCAATTTAGACTTCTGAGCGTGGTGTCATCTGTTGGCTATATTCTTATTTAAGGACTTAAAAGAAAAATGTTATCTTTTTTGACTCTAACTACTTGGAACATTCCATTTTCAGTTTTGATCAAATATCTTCATGTGTTTTCTTTTAGGGTTATGCAGGACAGACGGGAACAAGCAAGGCAAGATCTAAAGGGTTTGGAAGAGACTGTGGTAAGCTAGTCAGGATACATTCCAAAGCCAATGTCTTTTTTTTGTTTATTTGTTTCTTTTTTCTCTTCCCTGGGTTAATTTTGATTGTCTTTAAAAATGTTCTTTTTACCTGTAGGCTAAAGAACTTCAGACTCTTCATAATCTTCGGAAGCTATTTGTTCAAGATCTGGCTACTAGAGTGAAAAAGGTAATGTGATATTATGGTTAAACTTGTTCTTTCTGAGAATGTTACATGAATTTCATTTCAAAACTGGATTGCCAGTTAGTCTCTTTCCTTGCAGTGCAATTTTTCTGGTTTGGTCTGTCTCAATTCAGATTTGTATTCTCCCCCTGCCCTTACCCACTACAGAGTGCCGAGATTGACTCGGATGACACGGGAGGCAGTGCTGCACAAAAGCAGAAGATTTCTTTCCTTGAGAATAATCTTGAGCAGCTCACAAAGGTCCACAAGCAGGTATGAGGTTTAATTTCAAGTTTTAAATTAACAGTGACTTAGGATGAATTATTTTAGAATGCATATTGTTCATAATGAAACTGTTCTAATAAAATTGAGTGCTTCCATGGTTTGAATGTGTTTTCAATATGCAACAATAGACTAAAATAATCTTTAAAGGCTGCTTAATAGATACTTTAACTGCATGTGGGTATGTAATGAAATAATTTAATTCAAATCAGAGAAGACCCAGGTTAGCATTTAGAGTTAGTGTATTCATCTGGTGAGATGCCTGACTGTCTCTGAGCGAAGAGTATAGATCTTAAGCACCTAGATGGAATACTATGTGCTTTCATAGTGACTAATTTTCAAATGACAATCTTGCTGGTGAACCCTTACATTAAATAAAAGCTTAAGGAAATGCACTGTAGTAGTCTTACTACTGTGCCTGGCTTAGGGTGACTTTTTAGCTTTTTTGTTTGGTTCTCCCATACCTTCTTCAGCAAGAAAATAATTCAATTCCATGTATTTATTTATTAAGCTGGTACGTGATAATGCAGATCTTCGCTGTGAACTTCCTAAACTGGAGAAGCGCCTTAGGGCTACAGCTGAAAGAGTTAAAGCTCTGGAGTCAGCGCTCAAGGAGGCCAAAGAGAATGCCTCCCGGGACCGCAAGCGCTATCAGCAGGAGGTGGACCGTATCAAGGAAGCTGTGAGATCCAAGAACATGGCCAGGCGAGGACATTCTGCACAGATTGGTTAGTAAAAGAAACCCTTGCCTTCTCAAACACCTGTCTGTCTTGATGTCTCAATTTCTTTTTTTTTTTTTTTTTTTGGTGGGGGTAGGGGGGAAGCTGTTCAATATGACAGAACTTTACAAAATTGTGTGTGTGTTGCACCACCACGAAGACATATATGTTTAAAACTAATTGACGGTATGTTTTGTTTACAAAAAGCAATACACTTTGTGAATTACCTATAGAAACTACTTTTCTGAAGTTCAGCAGTGGAGCTGGTTCTGCACTGCTGTGTAGGTGAGAAGCTGCTGAAGCCCAGTGAGCTGTGGAGCAGCCAGTATGTGGAGCCATTTGCAGCTAGTAACTCTTTCTCAGGATACCATCTCTAAGCTTTTTTCCTGTAATTCAAAGCACATAATTTTGATCCTTCCTAAGATGTCACAAAATAAAGTGTTAGTCAACACGAATAATTGAGCTGTGATGTATATATTCTTAAGTTGTGTCTCCTCTCCTGCAGCCAAGCCCATCCGTCCCGGACAACATCCCGCCGCGTCTCCGACTCACCCAAGTGCAATTCGTGGGGGCGGCGCGTTCCCGCAGGCCAGCCCGGCAGCTGTGCTGCGTGGTGGTGGTGGTGGTGTGCGACAGGACAGGGGGTGAGTGTCTGCAGCCCTCCTCGCAAAGAGATCCTTACGCTGTCATCAAACTTTCCTTGGAGAGGCTAGCAGTGAAGTCACATTATCTAACTTGCCTTTTCGAATTTTTGCAGCTAGAGAAATGATACAAACATGGACATTAGAAATAATGCCTTTAAAAAAATGATATTTATTGCAAAAGGGTAGATCTAGAGCTGAAAATTTTACTGCAAGCAAGACAAAAGTAAAATCAATAATAAATCTAGTTACTTGCTACTGCAGGTAACTTGTGGCTATTTTTTTTCTTTGGTGAATGCGAGTGGTCAGACAATTTAATTTTAAATACTAACAAACCAAAACAATGTGTTTTTCTTCAAAAAGCATTCAACAATGAAATAAATTGAACCTATCATGCTGTTTCCTTACAGATGTTAAGTTTGCTCGTTGTTTTTGTGTGTCAGTGATTTGGGCATACTTAAAAGAAATATTCATGTTTTTCAGTAACTTCAGAATGTTATCCTAGTTACAATATGGATACAGTACTTGAACTAAAAATGCCATTTTTTTAAATTGAAAAGATAACTGTAGTCTTCTACATAACTACACAGAGTTTGATACTTAATATGCTTAAGTTAATAGATTTGTGTGGGTGGGTTTTTTGTTGTTTTTTTTACAAACATCTGCATTGTAATGGATCTGATGGTTTTCTTTGCTGATGGCAGCACTTCAGTGAATCTTTTTTTTTTTTTTTTTTTTTTTTTTTTTTTGACTCTTCCGATGGCATGTAGCATTTTGACTTTCAGGTGATTTGTAGATGAATCATGTGGGAGATGTCTGTGTCCTGATAAAATACAAAAAAGCGTAACAGCCCCCTAGAAAGATAATAGTCTGACAGAATCCCCTGAGGAACTGTAAAATCTCTCTATAATTCTTTTCATGTGTGCACCTTGGCTTTAGTGCCAACTGGAGTTTGGCAGGTAGAGGAAGAGACAATGGTCTTTTTATTCCGTTTTTTTTTTTCTATTTTCTTTCATTGAAGAATTCATCAAGTATGTGGAAAGAAGAGAACAAAATTTTGAAAATCTTCTTCTTTTTTATTAATAAATAAGTTGTTTGGTAGTATTGCAAACTCACGTAAGGAGCTTAACTACAGATTTTGCCTCCTCTTCACAATTTGCAGAGCAGCCTGTAGCATTTTTCTCTGTAGTAATGTGTATTTTACCAGTTGTTTTGTGGGTTAATACAGACGCTAAGCAATTGAGAACTTCTGGTTAGAGTAGAAGTTTTGCTACAGTAGGAGCATCATGTATTGGGTTACGTTCCAAGATCACCCTCTAACAAAGTATTCTGGATATATTAAAAATATGCAAAGATATTTCAACTGCTACCTTTTTTATGGATAGTGCTGTAAGATCTCTTCGTTCCATACCTCAACTTTCTAAAACACCAAAAGCAGGATGTTGTGCAGAAGCCTGTAGGTAATCAGGTGGTATCAAGACAGTTCTCAGTTTGGTGAAAAGGCAGTAGTAGTCATGGCAAATGGAGCTATGTTAAAATGGACCTGTGTTTGTAATAATCACAACTGTGGGTATCTAATTTTGACTCCTTCAGTTTATTTAACTGTAAGCTTGTCTTAGTAACAGAGATTAAGTGCCTAGTATTGCATAATTTACTGTAAAGCAGGTGCTTTATTGGCATTTATTTACATGATCTAATGACTGAGAACTTAAAAGCTATGTAAATAGTGAATGTGTTCTACTTGAAGTGTAAAGTATAAGCCTGGCTTTGGGGCTAATGTGTACAGGCACTTACCTACTTTTGTTGTTCTCTTTTGCAGTTGCTGAAAAGTAAGTGCTGTGTGAGGAGGATTGGATATCATACAGAGGGAGTCATTCCATGACAATAATCTTTCCCTTTGGGGATTGTAGGATTATTTTTTTGAAAATGTATAAATTATACCTGGCCTGTACAGCTCTCTTCCCCCTTCTGCAAATTCTGCTAACTGATTCCCCCAAAAAACTAGAGTGCAATTTTGGCGTCTTGAAAAAGTACATTACTTACAGTGTAGCTCTGTTCATTACATGGTTTGTCTTTCATGTCTTAAATTTAGTCTGCACTGTGCCAAGCTGAATGTACGTTAAGAAAATCTTAGTTTGATTTTTTGGCTTAATTTGTGTACATTTTTATTGTCTTAGGGAATGTGCAACAATGTTTAAGTATATGTTCATTTTTTGTCACTCTACATAACACTACATGTTCCACTATGACTTAGGACAGCACTCTGTATTAAAATTCTCCTGGAATGTTACACAAAGCATTGGACCTAAATGTGCTTGTACAGTATAAGAATACTGAAGTGTGCTTATGACAACTGCCATCAGGCACTGCAGTCTCCACACCACAGAGCTCAGAAGTTCAGTTTGAACAAGGCTATTTAACTGTTATCTATAAAATGCCCGTTTATCGGGTTATGTGGAAATAAATATTGTACAGTAATAAGAGTAAACCTCAGTTTACAAAAGAGGCTTTGGCAGTGGAGTATCTCATCTGTCTTGTTCCTGGTTCTACACCCAGTGCGATATGGTGGAGTGAAAAGGTTCTGCTTCATTCTGAGGAGCCGACACATCTTTGAGCTGTCTCTGGGGCTGTCCTGTTTCGCGCTCAGAGCAGAGGCATGAGATAGCGCCGCTGGGACTTGTCCTGCTACTCCAGCACGTACACAGTATTGGAGTTCAGGTTGAAATTTTAACTTTGCATTTGGGGGGAAGAAAATAGGAATTGATTTCAGCAACTGGATGATGAGTTCAGGTCTACTAGTAAAGGTTCAGTCTTTCTGAAGCTGATGTGTCTGGAAATCCCAGGGGCATGTGTTTAATTAAAAGAAGTGCTACACTGAACTGTATTTGTAATGCATTTGTAAGTAGGTATTTGAAATGTTCAAGGTAGTAGTTGTCAAATATTTTTCTTCTCTTTGCAATAAAGTCCTGTAAAGTGGATAAAGAAGTGACACATGGGTTTTTGTTTGTGTGTGGAGCTCCAGGACTCCTGAACCTGAGTTTAAAAATTTTCTTGCACAATTTGCATAACTTACAGGGTTTAGCCACTACCATTTTTAGAACAACCTTCCTCTGGATAAAAATTAGTCACCAGATTTTTGAGAAAGAAGAGGCTTAATATTGATCAGATAGCTTTTCAGAGCCCGTTAATACCACTTTGTGTACTAGACGATTATACCACTTTTTGCTGGGTATTCATCAGTTATTGTGGAAGCAGTAGAGATTCTATGACTCTTTAGAGGGCAGATCACTTAACTTTTATATAATAAATATACAAAATATTTATATTATGATGGAGCATAGTCCAATTTTAGACCTTTACTCACTTTTTTTCTATACTACAATAGCCTGAATTTTTAATAATTTGATTTTTAAGGGCTGAATGTATCAGTCAGGAATCTCACTATTTTGGATTTTCAGCTTTTGAAAGCTATTTTGTTTAAGGCTGCCAAACACTCCAAACTTGCAGTTGTTTTAGAGCACGATTAAAGACCGCACACGGAGAAAAGAAAAATAAAATAATGGCAAACGCTTAAATGAAATCTCACATGATGGAAACAGGACTGTTTATTATTTCTTTCAATGTTAACCACAGGTTTTCAGACCTTCACTACTTGAGCTGCAATCATAACTAACTTTCTTGAAACTACATTCAAATGAAGCAGGATTTTTTTTTCTCTTGCCTGTTATTGGGAAGTTCATTCCTGTAGGTAATTATCAGGGGGTTTGGTGCTGAAAATTGCTGTGTTTAAATAAATAAAAATCTAGCCTGTAGCTCTTGAAGTGTACATCACCTTTTTATATTTAAACTTTTTTTTTTTAACTTTCAAGTTTACTGAGAACTGCCTCTTAAATGTTAAATAAAAGTGTTTTTTTGGTTTTGTTTTGCTGGTTTGGCTGTCATAGATCAGCTGGACAGGACAATTACTGTTTTTGTAAATTAAAATACTCTGTATGAGGAATGTTCAGTACACTGCTCTTTCAACATGCAGTCTTTGCTTCTTATTTTTATGTTCCTCTAAATCATATTTTTTTAAAAAGATGGTTTAGGGTAGGAACTTGGTGAAATATTTATTTCTGGTGAACAACTAAATTATTTACATAATTTAAATGCTGACTCACTACTGTGTGTATCTCTAAATTTGACATGAGAGGACAAGTCTACCTGTGGAATATGAATTAAACTTCAGTACACATAAGATGCATTAAAACAATTGGTTTGGGGAAGACGCCATATAGTTTTAACTTACCTGCATGCTGTAAATGTATTTGTGTTTAAATAAAGAGACAAATAAAAAAAATGAACTTAATGTGTTTATTCAGATCTCACACCAGTGTATTCAAGTGTCTTATAAATATTTTTCCCTTAACAGGATTCCTGACCATTATCTTCAAGTAAAGTAGGGTCGCTTAATGTCTGTAATATTTTATTGCTCTGTTTGCGTGTAAGTCCTTCCCACACAAATATGGATAGTTTTTACTAAAAGATTGTTCGTGAGAAACACCACCTTATGCCTGTGAAAACATTCAGAATATGATTAGGTCCTGAGATGACCATGTGAACTCTGTCAGTCTGGGATTTTTTGACTCATGACAGAAGCAAACAATTTCTTTAAACGGGCCCAATTAATCACTTTTTTAGTGGCTTCTCTTCCTCTTTATATTATTTTAAGAAGAATGCAACAATAAGAAGGCCTGTGGTGGGAGTAGGCTGCTCTGTGACATACTTCACAAGGAATTCTCCCTTGGCATGGGGCGTAGGCACTGACCTTCCCTCTTTCCGAACAGAGATTTTCTCTATTGCTCAGAGCAGCTGTTCTCTTTCTCTCTTACTAATATGTTTTGTGAAAGGAAAAAAAAAATAAGAAAAAGCACAAATCAAGCACAACCTTTTCTGAACTCTTTAAAGTATGTCTGCAAGTAACTTCTCCCCTTAATAGGGAATCACCCACTTGGACTATAACTGCATCCTACTTGTAAAGGATGTGTTTGTTTCTTTCTTTATGATTGAATTCTAGAGTGAATTGGAATCCAGTCAAAATCTAAGGAACTAAGGCACTGGCCACGAGGCCTCTGTTAAAACAAGGAAGGAGCCTTGGGAAAGCTTATGTTCCATGACCATCTTTTAAAACAAAATGTTTAACATGGAAGTTGCTCCGTGCTTGGGTATGATGATTGGCATTTGATTAATGAGCAACATAAAGCATTCTTTAAAAGGCTCGTTAAGGTAAAAATGCATTTACCTGCCAGCATGCCTGCTTGCAGCAGCTCAGCCTGCAAAGGACAGCTCCTAAAGGCCTTACAGCACTTGTGCCTCTGCAGGGTTTTTAGGAGGTTTGTGCTTTAGTCTCAGCAGAGGAGGGACGTGTAGTGGTGGCCTTGGCTGGCAAATAATAGCTTTAGTTTTAGAGCTCCTCTAGCTAAATCTGTTTCCAGAGGTGCCTGCTAAAAGGTCTTGAAAATTAAAGTAGTTGAATGAACAGGAATTCTCTCACTAGTTTTCTCCAGGGTTTCAACTTGGTAAGTTTTGAGCCCAGAGCAATTGGTCTGCCTGGTAATGCCTGAGGAGCTCCTCTTTCATGTGCTTGGGCGGTTTTCTTTGGGATCCACATAAACTTCTCTCACTGGCCCTGGAAAGGATTTTCCCTGATTTAGCAGTTGTTGCATGAGTGTCATTTTGTTTTTGAGTTTGGTTCCTGATTTGCTGACCCCTGAGTCTTGTGTTAGGGAGAGATTGATCCTTGTCCAACATGTCTGTCTGTGCCTCAGACTTCTGTCTCTCTGCCTCATACTTGCTTTTTGCTTGCTTGCTTGTTTAATCTGTCTCCTAGGTGGTCTTTCTTTCATTCTTGAGGCTAATTCTCCCTTCTCAATAAACTGAAACATTTGATTTTGGTTTTTCTGAGTGCTACTGAGATGATGTGTTTATGGGCCAGCCTGGTTATGTGAGGCTGCAATCATCTTCAAGATGACTTTCTCAGAAAAAAAATGTTTTAGTTAAATTCATACAGCTCAGATGTGTTTATGAATGTATATGTATAAAATGCTTAAAGAAGGCTTAGTCTCAGTTTAAAATTGCTGTAAGAGAAGGAATTCCCTGGTGGAAGAAATTGTACCTGTAAAACTGTTCTGTAATGGACTAATCTTACACTTCACAGCGTATTCTCTATAAGGTTCAGCTACTCGGAAGTGCTCCCTTTGGTATAGGTATGTCTCTGCCAGGGCATTGCCAACGCAAACCCTTCCATTTGTAGCCAAGTATCAGGGGATGCCTGCAAAAAGGCAAATAAAATTCGTTACTCCATAAAGTCTTTTGTGAATGGTAAGGTGACCTAAAATGACCTCTGAAATTAAGAAACAACAACAAAAAAGTTATATTTCCTGAAAGGAAGAACTGTACTTATCTGTACAAATAACCTATATGGAAAACGTATGGAATTAATTGGCAGGAGTGGAAAAATACATTGCCAAAAGTTTCAGTTTCTTTTATTGACTGGTTTGGGATGGATTCACTATTGAGTGAACCAAGAAGATGTTTTTGAATGTGTCAAAATACATTTTTTTGATCACTGTATTTATTATGGGCTATGTGCAAAACTGTTTCATGTAAGCATGTAGCATAACCTCACTAAATGATACAAAGAAAAGTCTTGAAAATCATTACTTAAGACTTGCCAGTAAGCCAGACTTTTTGCCTGTGCAGTTTTTAGCTGATGAATCTTCCTGAACTTCCCTCGAGACTCAGTTCACATTTTATTTTTAACTGATACCTGATGGAAGAAATGAGAAGTGAAGTGGCACTGGGAAAAGAGTAGCTTCGGCTTCCAATATTCTTTAATGTTTCATTACGGAAGCTGAAGATGAGGAGAGTATCGGTCAACTCCAGGCTATCCACTGTAATTAGGAGAGGAAGAATTAGCCGAAAAAAAAGAAATAAAAAGTAAAACGTGCAAGTGAGATTGTAACAGAGAATATTTAGCCTATATGTATGATGACTACAAAAGAAAAAAAAAGAAGGTTCTGTACACAGAGCATGGCATGTCTGCAAGTAATTCAGGATCTGAAGAGAAATAAACCTTGCAGCTATGTATTTCAGCAGTAAACTTATATTGTATATATAGCCTCATTACAAAGTGTAGACATTTATATTATTGAATGAAACTCCATTTATTAAGTGCCTTGCTTGCCTAAGGTAGCGAGAGTGCTCTTCTGGTATGTACCTCCAGCAAGTAAAGCGAGCAGCGTAACCCCAACCGGGGCTGGTAAAAGATGCGACGGCCGCTTTCACATAGGTGTTTTCACAGCATTCTCCTGAGTAGCAAGGAGCACAGAGGACCACAGTCCTTTGTAAATGAGCCCAATTTATCTTCAGCACAGGTGGGGTCCCTTGGAGAAGAATGTGCTTCCTAGCTGGTCACAAAATCCTGGAGCTCTCTTGGCAGTTGCAGTGCCGAGGGCGCTTGAAGTGGCTTTATTTCAGCAGGGGAGTTACAGTAAATTAGCTTAACAGAGTGTAAATGTCTCGCTTATCCTATCTGCTCTGCGCCGTCTGGGCAGATGCTGCGCTGGGCAGCCCAGGGCTGTTGCGCTGCGGTGAGAGCTGCCCTGTTAGCAGCCAGCCCTGGACGCAGTGTTTTGCGCAGGCTCTTCGTGAGGGGGTGAACGAGCCTTTGGATGCTTCTAAGGCACGTGATGCCTCTCAGAGAAAACGTGACTGATGCTACTCTGCCAGGGAAGCTCGCTGCAAACTTACTCCTCCTCGCGAGGCCTCTCTGCCCCAGCTCCTGTCTCCACTTTGCAGCTGGGCTGGGGCAGGAGGGCCGTGCTGAGTTCTGACCAAAGGTTTAGCGGTTCCTTTGAGAGGAGTCTTTAAAACTACAACTTTTTGTTGGTTTTGTTGGGTTTGTTTTGCTTTCTGCTAGCAGAGATGTGCTGCTCAGACGCGCAGGCCTGGGGGTTATTTGGTTACAGCGTTGTCCAGCCCCCTCAGCCCCGCGGGAACCTGGGCCTCCACTGCCGCTGTCCTTCCCACCCCGGCTCTTCCCTCTCCGTGAGTCCGGGCAGCCTCCCCCTGTCCTCCTGGGCACGTGACTTGCGCCCATGCTGGCATAAGGGGAGACACTGCTTTTCCCGAAAGAAATATTTATTCCTGCTCCTACAGCTACCTCGCTTTTTGCCCCCATGTGGGACCCTGTGTCACCTGTGACTGGAGAGGGGCCAAAATACCATTCCTCCGGGGGAGCACAGAGAGGTCGAAGTGCGGAGGAGGAAGGGCTTGCTGTGTGATGCTTTGCAGGTCTCTATTTTGGTTTACAATAAAAAAAGGAAGACATTGTTGATGTTTTCTTCTGGGGCTGGAGGTGCCTCAGGAGATGGAGCCCAGACATCTCCAACTCGGGGAGTTCAGGGCGAGTAAAGCCTGCTGTCCCCAGACCTGCCGCACGTTTGCCCTGTGGGGCTCCGTTCGCCACGGCCGAGGCGGCAGCTCACCTTGATTCCCCTCTGGGCCCTGACTCCCTTGGGCAGTGCCAGCCCGCGGCCCTGCGGCCCCACCAGGGCGGCAGGGGGCCCCGCTCGCCCCGCTGTGGTGCCCGTGCTCAGCTCGCGCCGCCTCGGGCAGCAGAGGCGGGAGCAGCGCGCCCCAAGCGACGCTAGAGGGGGGAAATGGCCTCCGCGCCGCGGCAGCCGCCTGGGCCGCCGGCGCTGCGCAGCCTGCGCACGTGTGCGCTGCCACTTCCACAAGGTTATTTATTTTGACTTGCAGATGCTAATTGCCCCCAAGGGTTGCTTAGCTCTTTTGTGTCAAACGTACGGAACTTTTTTCTTTGTTGCCTTATTCTTACCAGCCTTTTCTTCGTTTTTGTTCTCCCCGCCCCTGCAAAAAAGCTGCATTTTCTCACACTCATTCACTTGCCAGCGGGCACACAGCAGCTGGGTGACACTGGTGCAGCTGTGCGCTCAGGTGCCTGGGGTTTTGTTAGCTTTTTTTTTTTTTTTTTTCACATTGCTAGATATTTTTCTTCCCTAGAACATGTTTTAGCTATGTTTTGAAGAGGTCTTTCTGCAACATCTTCTCCAGCAAACATCCCCTGTTAAGTGCGTCAGAGTGGACGCTTCAACCTCTTTTTTTTATTATTATCCTCTGGTGTTTCCAAACGCACGTCCGGCCTCACGGTGCTGAGCTGAGAGGAAAGCCCACGCCGTGGGCTGCTGGCCGCGCTCCCCTCGTGCAGCTGAGCACCCAGCCCGCGCTCCTGCAGCGCCCGGGCTGGAGGCTCACGCGGAGCCTCGCGTCCCCCATCACCCCGAGTCCTTCCCTGCGAGCGGCTCCTCCGCTGAGGCTCGGCCCAACGCACCGTGTCTGCACGGAGGAACCTTTCCCGTGCTCTGACGGCAGAGCTGAGGCCGGATGCGTGACCCTTGTAAAGGCACTAAGGCTACTTTGGCCTTTATGCTCAGTACCATTATTTTCCCAGCCAGCTACTGCTGGCATGCAGAAGCAGTGCCATTCCTTACAAAGAAAGGCATCGGGAGCAGATCTCTCTGTGTGGCTTTTGATATCTTTACGTATAAAGTAATGGTGCTAAGATTGCTCTGTCATATAGAGGTGCTGCAGAAGAATCTTGACAGTAAAATACTGTGAAAGGCTGCATGTTTTATTTCTGGATAAATGCCATAATATTCTTCTAGACATTTCTACTCCAACACGTTTTTGTTTGTTTGTTTGTTTGTTTTTTTCAGGGAGCATTTTTAAATACTGCAATTTGATTTTTATTTGAACTGCAAAACAGTGTCAACAGGATGCAGAAAAAAACAGCTCTCATCTGTGTAGTGGGTGAACCACTGTTAAACGTACTCATAGGTGAAATGTAGGCATTTATGTGCTTTTCCCTCATTTCCAGCTGACATGTCTCCATTGATCCCCAGGCCCATAAACAGCATGAGAGAAGCAGGAAGAGGCATTCCTCATGATAAATGGATTTTTTCCCCCCACGTTCATTATTTGAGAGGGCTGTCAGGTTCCCTGGGCAGCCCTGTACAATGGCGTTGGTCTGTAATAAATGCAGATAGTCTTAAATTAATGTTTCATTCCCATGGTTACAAACAGTGGCAACCAGTTCCAGACCAGGATAATTCAATGACAGGATGGCAGAAAGCAAAGCACTTAACCTCTTAAGGGCTAATAAGAGACACAGTGTTTGAATGGGGCTAAAACTACCCTTGTAGCCTAGAGCAAGTTTATTAACCTGGGGTCTGTGGTGCAATGGAGCTGGAAAAAGGGAAATGAGAGCACATGTGTAAAAAGTGGGCCTACGCAGATTAAAAATATGAATAAAAAAAGTGGTGATTTTAATAAAAGTTTCCTTCTCCTTTTCATCCAGCTCTCACTAGAGCCTTTCCTGGAGCTGCCAGGAGAGGGTAAGCGTATGGTCAAGTGTGAGTGTTTGTGGAGCCAAGCCAAAGGGTGACCTCCATGTACAGGGTGATGAAGCTGGCAGGGATCAGGTCTTCGTAGCTGCCAAGCTGACAAACGGGACATCTGCAGAAGAAAGACCATATGGTTTGTGGGGGCCACAAGGGCGACCTCGAAGGGAAGGCTCTGGAGCGGACGCTCGCGCCGGAGCTCCTTGTCTAGAGGCGATAACTGCGGCCAAAGCCGCCGAACGAGCACGCGTAGAGCGCGAGAGGCAGCCCCGGCGGCGACCCCCGTGCGGGCA
>JAUBNY010001021.1:119657-130564 GCA_032275445.1 Crypturellus soui
AAACACTCCAGCAAAGCATCCCTTGAATCCAGCAGACCAGAGCCGATGCTGCCACTCAGTCCCAGTGCTTTTAGTTGCTTCTGTAGCTGGAGATTTACTGGAAGGAAAGAAGGTGAATGGGGAAGTTAGGTCCCCCCAGCAGCTCTGATCACTTCGCCATGTGGTTCTTGGTCGCAGCATCTCCGCCTGCCCTGTACCGCTTCTCTCTTGTATCCAGTACTGACTTGTCAGCCTGGGATCCTTCTTCTACTGTGTTACATCTGCTGTCACTAATGCACAGCAGTACAGACTGCAACAGTTCCGAATTCTTTACTGACTGTTGGCTCTCACTATCTACTCCCCTCCGTAGCACAAGCACAAGCCTCCAGCACACTGGTGGACAATAAAATAAAATAATAATCTGAATTTTAGTGCTGTCAATTAACAAGAACAAATTCATAGGTGAAATGCATGTGACAAAATTCACAGTGTAAGAAGTTCCTGCAACCTCAGTGGCAACCTCTTACACAAGCCCCTGCAAGAATCAGTTTTCGGTGTCTGCCTACAAGAATTAGAATCAATTTATACTTACAGGAAGGTTTTAGTAGCCTTCACTTGTAAGTGGTGGAAAACAAGATCTTGAACAAATCAGAGGCTGCTTCTGCTTTTGGGAGGACTGATTTTAACAAGCTCATTTGTCTTCTTCTTGCTCTGCAATTGCATAATAATAAAAAAGGCAGAATTTACAGCAAAATAGCAACCAGCAGATCAGCTTGTCAGACTGTGATTTACCTGGAGACAAATGAGCATCAAATTTCCTCAGCCTGGAAGGCTTATCTGAACACTGGCTGTGGTCTAGCAATTCCCTAGATTTCCCAGCACTGACAGTAAGCCAGGCATTCAGGAGACTAAAATGGGACTATTCAAATATGTGAACTTTTGATTAAAAATTATTCCAGGGGAAGCATTACTTACTGGACAAGCCTATAGTATATCTTACAGATAAAACTGTGAAATGATTCCTCATCTATAATATGAACTAGGCCTTTGTGATACACCATGGGCTTATCCAGTAATTTTAATAGTTTCTGTCTGAGTTCTGTTTCCCTTGGTCAAGATATTTACCTCCTTGCATACCTTACCGTAGCCTTCTGCTATCCAACAAACCAATCAAGAAAAAAAAAAGTAAATGAAGATCTAGAACCATGAAAAAGCAATCTGCATATCTCTATAAAAACATGTTTCTGTAGGAAATTAAATGACTGTAACATACAGTGAGGAAAAAAAAAAGTAACACTGCAAATTGGAGCTGTCATTTCATCTCACATTAAGAGATTAATTAATTTTCATTTGACAATGATATCAATTGAGCTTCAGCAAAAAGTTACACACTATGAAAATCTAAAAGCTTCTTTCAGGTGTGCACTGGTAGTCACCTGCCTGGATCACATAATGTTCCGTAGGGTTTTTCACGGTGTGTTGGAGGCTGGAGGAAGCCGGGAGCGGTGTTTGCTCCTGCGCACAGGAGCTCCTGACACTGGAGAGCATCCCTAATTCATGAGGGGGTTTGAAATGTTTTTTTTTTAAAGATGTTAAAGATCTTATTGTTTATAGAATACCTGATGGCTTAGAGGGGTTTAAAATAAGTTTTTCTCACTTGTTTTGTGGATTAACCATTGGGAGACAAAAAAACCCAGAAAGTTTCTTCGTACGTCTAACCAAATGACATGTAAAGAACTGCACTTGAAAAGAACAAAAAAAAGGGCCTGCAGGTTGGTTAGCAAACAGCGCGGCTCGGTGCTAACTCTGCCTGTGGCAGTGCCCTTGCTGCGTGACTCACCCAGCACCCAGGGCCGCCTGTTCCCAGCGGTGCCGCCAGCAAACGCTTAGCCTACAGCAGCGGTGCCCAAGCGGGTTAGTTCCCGCTGTTCGCAGCTTCAGCACCCCGACTGTATTTCCAGAATCCGGACACGGCTCCCGGTTAGTCCGCCCCGTTTTCCAGCAGGTGGCAATAACCCACAGTGCGCGAGCGGGCGACGGGACGGCCTGCGCTCATGGGGCAGCTGCCTCCAGCCCCAAGTCCCTGCAGTGCCCAGGGAAGGAAGAGCAGAGAAGAGAGAGGCAGCCAATGAATTATAGATCACTTGCATCCAGCCGCTGGGAAAGTGCATACACAGGGGAGGGGAGAGCGCATAATTCCTCTCTAATTGCTGGAGGGGGTGGGAGGAATTTTAAAGAGAGTAGAGAGACACATTCCCTTTGCTTCTTTTAGAAGTTTAGCTCTTTTTCAAAGCGTGTCCTTGCTCACCCGCCTGTGCCTTGGATGGCCAAGGTGCCCTGGCTGCTACTGTGCTGTCTGCCCGGTGACGTGGCCGGTCACACAAGGGACGTCAGAGCGTGACCTAGAAAGCACTAGAGCCCGTGACGCTGCAGGCAACAGCAGCGGCTGCAGGACATGGAGCTTCAAGAAGACTAGGGAACACTTCTGGGGCTGTCCGGGAATGACTGTTTTGTAGCTCCTGATAATATCACAGAGGCATTTCTGTCTTCTCGTTTCTTGCTCACCATCCTGTTCAGTTTGCAAGCTATTGGGTTGGGGGGAAGATGGCTGTTGTCGCACTCAACTTCCTCATGTTCTTACAGAAAAAAAAAACAACAAAACCGGGGGGAACAGCACAGGTCGACTAACATCGAATTCATGCATGATGATTCCTCAGGAATCAAGCATGTAGGTGACTAGAAGTGACAATTTAATGCGATAAACCCATACCCTGCACTTGTCAAGATGTCAAACATTTGTCAAGAGCGTCAAAATTCTTTGGGGGATTACAGGAATCCACATAAATACAGTCCCATAATGGCAGATCTGGATCCGTCTGCAGCAATATCCCTTCTCTAAAAGTCAAAAATTTCAAGCTGTTTTGGAGGAGTAGTAAATAAGACAACCTGCCCTGGGTTTCTTTTCACCAGGGGGAAGCTCTATTGACTGGTTTATGTGGTAAAACCTGAGAGTTTATAACCACTGTTATTGCAGGGCTATCTGTCCAAAACTCCTCTTGTTTTTTCCTCTCGAGATTGGTGAAAGATTTTGGCAAGGAGTTCAAGCTGTGTTTCTCAGTTTCAAACCTGTAAGATTTCTGTATCACTGAATGCCCCTCTCCCCCTTTTTTTCCCCTTGGCTGCTTACGAGACAGAGTAATCAAGAAACTCCTGATCTGCTTTCGCTTTACCATGATGTTCTATTTCTTCTTCTCATGCTTTCTTGTACTGGCCTCTCCCATAAAATAAAGCATTTTATTTCTTTTCAGTCTCTGAAAAAATAGGCAAAACAAAGCAGTAGGAAAAAAGGGTAATTCTTACTCAAAAAAAAAAAAAACAGAACAACAACAACAACAACACATGGAATAACACTGAGATAGTCCTATAAGAAAAGACAATTCTTCCCTTATTGCATTGCTTTTACCCCTCCCAACAATCACATGAAAGGGCTGAGCAAAATAACTGTTTTTGGTGGCGATGTGATTCAGATCTTAAGAATTACATAATTGAAAGGGCAATAGTTGAAGACCTGCATCTACTAAAATATAGTAATTTGTGTTATTTCCCTCTGCTCCCGCAGTACTAACAGACCTGTTTTGATTGCTGTTGACATGACAGCTTCTAGGAACCCACAGCAACAACTTGTTTCATGATTATTTTTGACCTGTTGCGTGTTCAGCACCTAAAGAGACATCCTGTTTGTGGCATGGATGGAGCATGTGGTCAAGGTTGCCAGTTCTGCATTTGTTTTTTTACTGAGTTAAGAAAAGGCGGCACAGGAAGGTGAGAGCCAGCACAGCGCCCTATGCCAGCGGCAGCTGCAGAGACCCACTCAGAACAGCCTGCCCTGGGCTTCATCTTCTGACCAAGAGGCAACACGCCTGTAAATATCGGGTTTCACTAGTGATGACATGAGGTTACTAATGTACTTGAACTCTTTCCATTAAGCAACTAATAAATAAGTATGGAGGATTTCTCAATGAATAGTAAAATCACCAAAAGCGTGGTTTCATTCATTCCCAAAGCATTTGTAAATCATGGGGAGGGGCTGGTCTCTCTTTTAAGACTCACTCTAAAGGTGAAAGACAGGTTCGGTGTCCACTTAGGGACTCAGGTCACATCACCTCCTTCTCAGTACTTCACACACTAACCATCACATCATTAAATATTTGGGCCTGCAGTCTCTCCTCTGGCTGCTATTTCACTCTGCATTAATAATTAAATGTTCACTGCCGGAGGGACTGAGCTTCAGATATCGTCCATCACAGCCGGGGATTTGAAGCTAAGAAGCATTTGAGTGCTGGAATGACTCCACATAATTTTAACAAACCAAAAGTGGGCTGAGCAGAGTGAGTGAAGGTGGTCACTTTAAAATGATGGTCTCATGGTTAGGATGCTAATCTGACAGAGGTGGTAAACAGAATTTAAAATCCTGTTTCTGCTTCATTTCAATTAAACTACAAGGTCTTTGTTTTGGCATAGGAACTGTCACAGTTGAATTTGTTTTGACCCAGATTGAAGGCTAGTTTTGTTTTTAGTTTTCTTTCCCCCCTTCCTTTTCTTGCCTTGGCAGGAAGCCTAACAACCTTCTCCCCCTTTTCATTAACTGTAAACAAAGCGAGAATAAAATCCTAAACCAGCGAACACCTCTCCCTAGCCTTTACTAGAGTTTATTCATCCCTAAGGTGCAGTTCTTATTTCATAACTGGAAGCACCTTCTACGTATTTGTTTATCAATTGCATTTTACATACTTACAGTTATTACTTCCTTGTAATGAGAACTTGGTTGGTGTTAACAGCTTTTATCTTGGCTCAGCTGCTCTCTACAGCCCTGGGCCTCCTCCCATGTAGGACACGGTGTCGTCACGATCGAAACCGGCACCTGGCGCCGCACGGCTCTGTCATTAGGCACTTGTCCCGCCGCCTCGCAGGAAGGGATCCTCACCTCGCTATGGAAAGCAGGGCATGGAGCTTGCACACTAAGCCTTGCTCAAGTCATGACCTAGTATGCACAGTGCTTCTAGACTTTCTAATTAGGGACTGAACTAATTAGAACCAGTTAAAAATTAGCATATTTTTGACCTTTTTTTTTTGTATTTCATTGGGTTCAAAGCAGGCACAAGCCTCTTTCCCTATCTACAATGCTAAAGAATATTTGCCATTAATATTTGCAATAAGAAGTTTAGCAATTATTAAAAATTTCAAAAAAATCAAAAATAAACTTTACAAATACACAAATCTGTGACTTTGATAATGAGTGAGCCTGGAGATTTAATAACAGTTGTATTATATGGAATTTGCACTTCTCATGCTGTACCAGCCCCACTCAGCAGAGCCTGGCCCTTACAGCCTGCACAGCCCCGAGAAGCCCTGAGGCTGGGGGAGAAGGCTCTGGAAATGGCTCTGGCAAGGAGAAAGTCTTTCTTTTCCCCTCTTTTTTGTACCACAGCACCCACAAAGCTGTGATCTAGCCCACACATCTTACTCATCAGCTTAGGGCTCAAAACCAGCACTGCTATAATACAATACTCCATTCTTTCTAATGACAAATCACATTTATTATTTATAATAATAATAATAAAAGCTAAAGCCCAGGCAATCTCTTTTGTTGAATTTCTTTCATGGTTTGCTCTCTAGTGAAAAACCAGAATGACTCACTGCTGGCTAGAACCAGCGGAGACAACAGAGCCAAGGGCAGCGCTGGCTGCATCACTTCAGCTACTCCAGCCTCAGAGCAATGAGATACGTTGCAATGGCTTCTTTTCCATTTCCAGTGGAAAACAAATGGACAGACATAAACAGCAAGAAAAATCAGCAGAGAAACTTGCAGAACAGCAAGCACAAGACAAAACAAGGACTTGGGTTCCTGTTGATAATCTCTATTTGAGGAAGGAGCGATGGAGTTGAAAGGGTTTGCGCCTGGACTTTGGCGACTCCTTGGGAATGGCTGTGAAATGCTGAAATAACTAAGGACTTGGAGCCAGCAAATAGTTTCCTTCATACCAGCCCACTCAGAGACTGGAAATAACTTTTTTTTTTGTCTGAAGCAAAACACGAAATCAAAAGAAACAAATGGAAATGTCATGGAAATGTCATAACCTGGTACCTGCCTCTTTCTGTGTGTGTTGGCACAGAAAGCTGGGTTTATCTTTTACCAAATAGAGAATTAAACAGGCAGGAGATAAAGCGGAGGCTGTAAGGGACCAAAGGAACTGGAGAAGCCAGAGTAAAAGGTGGCATCTATACTGGTAAATGTAACGTGGCCACGGGCACTGGAACTTGATCGCCGGCAGGGTTCAGCTGCAGGAGCCGCCCTGGCTGCCGCTTTGCTCCGAGGCTGCCTGGCCGTGGCCCGCGCGGCTCCTGCGACCCGTGACAGCAGCCTGAGGAACAGCAGCTTTGTCACTGCATCCCAGGGCCATTCCTGAGCCAGCCGGCCTGGCTGCGGGAGAACAGCCTGGGGCCTCTGGAATTCCTGTGTATGGGAAGAGCCGCAGCGAACTCGGCTCACTCATTCGGGGACATATGCAACCACGGCACTATATACCTTCTCTGATGTATAGAATTGCATCTTTCCCCAATTTCAGTGCTCCTACTGAAGGCCATTTAAAATCTGCACCCTCCTGGCAGCAAGGAACTATCATTATTATTATTTATTTACTTATTAATTAAAGGTCAACCTACATCCATTTTGCTTCAGTACAAAAACTTTTGCCATGTTTTCTTCCCTTTCGGTTTATCCTCTTACATATCTACAGAGAGACACTGAAACCCCTCTGTATCCTTGCTGCATTCAGCTAAAAACAGGAGAAAGGACATGGTCTGCACCACTCAACTATTTCAAACCACCGTGTCAAACAGTTTCTTTCACAGGCTGATACGCTGAATGTTACAACTAGATAGATTTGTTTTCCCCTTGCCATCACCAGCAACAGCAATTTCAATTCCTGTGTCTGTGATGATTAGAAAGCGCCTCCTAATTTCCAGCTCACATCTATTTCCAGTGAGAATAGGAGAGCCATTCTGCTCTCCACAGCATCTTGTCCAGTAACATCTACAGCTCTGGACCCTACGGCCTTATCTGTACCAGGAAATGAAACAGTTGAGGGCTGCGCTCTGGCCCTGAGGCAACATCTGCCCGCTGAGCCCTTTCACCCTCAAAACTATAACTAAGCTAAGGGTGTAAGAACGGGTATAGGAACAGGCAAAGAATACAGGGACTCTTCTACAGCATATTCCCCCAGGCCTCACTGGTCTGCAGCTTTCACTGAGCTCGAAGTGTCTTTGTGGTTCACAGCCCTCACTCAAGTCTCTCATGAATTGGTCTGATTGTCTTTAATAACGCAAACTTCTGGCATTCACCAATATCCACGGCAGCATTTTCCACTGCTAACTCCATTGATAGCACCTAGAGTGCTCCCGCTGGGACCACGTGTAGGCGCCTGCTTGAAGAGCCTCCTTTGAGTGTAATGAACAGGTTGCCATGGCTTATAAAGGGACATCCAGCTTAGATGAGATAGATACATCCGAAACAACACCCAAACCTAGGCAAGATGAGTCTCTCCTCCAGCTTCCAGTTATGCCTGTTAATTCTATCTACCAGATGTATTTCTGCTGTTTCTCGGAAAGGGAGAACAACCTCGGGCAATGTTGCATTGACAGCCCATGGGACCTTCACGGCGCCTTGCGAACCCTCTGCTGGGGTGTGGGATTAGCAAAGCTCAGTGTGGTGTTGAAGCCCTGGTTTCAGATCTGCCTCTAAAACACCTGGCCCAGAAGTGAGCACATTGCTAGCTCTGCCACCCTGGGCGCTTGTGCTGGAGAGAATTCTGAAATGGGGGATTTGGGGAACCGGGAACAACCTCACGTTCCCTGAACTCTAAATTTTGTGCATTATTAAAAAAGGACCTTGAATGTGAATAGAATTTCATTTAACACAAAAGGCTTAATTTTATTCCTTTTGCACAGATATGTAGTATCTTTGTATTTCTTCTGTTTCTGCTTATCTGTAATTCAAAAACATAATTATTCCTTCTTTAGGAAAAAAAAAGAAAAGCTATTTAGAAACTACACAGATTGGCAAATCCCTTAATTCTCCAGGATATAAAGGGACATTTACATTGCAGTCTTTTGAATGTCAATACCTTTTTATTATATATTTACTCCAGGAAAGAGACTTAAAGGATTAATTGTGCATTCGTATGTTTTGTATGCTAGAAGAAGCCATTGCCTAAATCAAGACAAAACTAGTTGTGCAGAGCTGACTGGTTTGACAAACCTTCAGTTTTGTATTTCTGTGCTAAGGGAAGGTCTTAACGTCAAGGTTGTGCAAAGACATTTCCTCCTTCACCTATTATTTGCTTTAGTGATTCCATCAGGAACGCACTGGGTACCTTTCCCTACTTTGAATTTTGTGTTGTGACTCAGCGAAATACTTTCATTTTCAACAGAGAAGTGATACATCTTAGAATACTATGCTCAAAAAGAGAAAAGAAATGCACAATTTCACTTAACAGGTAATTGATGAGCTTCTCTTTGGCAAGAACCAATATTGGATCAAAACAAGTATTACTTTGAGGCTGACAATCAGATAGACAGAACTGCTCTTTAGTCTGAAGCTGAGACTGCTACATGCATTATAATTAGATCTGAGGTTTTGTAGTATTTTCTACTGGAGGAGCTCAGAAAAACATAGAAATATTGAACATCATGGAGCCCATATGGCAACTGAACAGAACAAGGTAAAAATGTATGTGATAGCCACAGTCCATGCTAATTCACACGATGCAAAAAAAAAAAAAAAAAAAAAGTCTGCTGGAAAGATGGAAGACAACAAAACAAACATCTATGCACTTCTGATCAACCATTCCTCACAGACAAGGCACAGAACATTCCTTCGCTTGGCAATGGTGGAACAAGCTCTTTGCTGAACTTTGGAGAAATCTGGGTTCCTTTTTTATATTCTTTGTTTTGTTCCCTTTTCACTTGATTTCAGTTATAATGCACAGTTACATAAATAAAAATGGTTCATCCGCTAGTTGAGTCAGGAGATGGGGAGTAAATTGACAAGTTCACACAAAAATAACCCCACAGTATCTGCACTTTGTTGAAGAAAGTGCTATTGTAGTAGTTAGAAAGAACAGACAGGAGGAATTGTATCTGTGTATGTAGGTGGTAGAACTATTTTTGGACAGAGGTGAGAGGCTAGAAGCCTGTCAGAAATCGAGAGTAGGAGCAAAGTAGATGGGAGATGCCCCAGGAGATGTACCTTGTATCAGGCAAATTGAACCATTTTGTGAAAAAATAAACTTTTAAGTCATACTTGAAGCTAGGGTATTTTCTGTTTATTTGTTTCCTTAATTAAATGGAATGCTTTCTCTGAAATCAGAAAGGTTTCTCTAGTGCATTTTACTACCTAGATTGAAAAGTAAACTCAAAAACTAAAAAATAAACTAAAAAAGGGAATGAAAAATGAAAAGCAAAATGAGCTAGGTGGATACTTGCAGCATCTGCCTGCTAGCGGCGAGAGGCTTTTGGAGTTTGCTTTTTCAGTCGCTTCCAAAGGAAAGAATCCACACAGCTCATAATGAGATTAGTCTGTTTGGTAAAGAGTTAAGCAATGAGTCAACAACCTGGACTTAATAATGATCCCAGTTTAGGCAGCTCATTTCTATTAGTTACCTAACATGAGTTCTGGCGTTATGAATAACAGGATGGCAGCGCATCGTAGGAGTGCGCTGCCGGTGAGTCAGTGTCACGCTCACCGGCATCGCGGCCGCTGAGGAGCGCAGGAACGCGCAGCTCGGCTCGCCGAGGCCGGAATTAGGGAACTCATATGCGAAAATGACCACAAAAAATTAAAATGGGATGTTGCCCTTCCAGTATAGTGGACTCAGGTTTTCATACATATGAGCCTAATGATTCTAAATTTTGAAGCTAAGGTGAACAAGTATCCTTGCCTTGCACAGGTCAGATGCCCAAAATTCAATTTTCCAAGACTGGATTTTCGCAGTGGTGAAATTTGTTTCCCATGGATTCGTGTTTATGAAAGATTGCACGCACTGGGTCAATGTTTTCTCCACGATCAGTGCCATTTATAATGTCACTTTCTTATGCGGTTTCTCTTGCACCCCCTAGGGCTGCCTGTTCTCCCCAGTCTTGCAGGAGCTTAATTATCTTTGAAGACTATCCCCTTTCGGCAAACACAGCTGAAATTGGGCAATGGTTTTGAAAGATGCGGAGTGACAGGACAGGGACACTCAAATGAAACACTGGAACTCAGTGGGGAATCAACGTGCAAAGACAGAGTCAGTACATTCAGTACGTTACAGAAATATGTATGTTATATAAATGTATGCGAATTACGGAAATAAATGTATGTGAGTTATAGAAATATATATGTGCGAGTCAGGCACATTGGTGAACGCAGTGAGAGGGACCCAAGTGTGTTGCTTCTTATGGATGAACTGGGTATACAGATAGAAAACTACGCAGCAAAAAACGTTTAGTCGGCCTTGAAGCTTGTTACTCCATGTCTTTATACGTGTGTGTTTACAAACAGAAAAAAAAAGAGCATGAATGGAAAACAAAACTACTTCCCAAGTTTACATTGCCTGGACCGCCAACGGCCCCACGGCTACCCGGGGGCTGCCGGGACCAGGCGAGGTGAGGCGAGCCCGGCCAGGCCGGCCCGGTTCGGTTCGGCTCGCCTCGGCTCGGTTCGGCTCGGTTCGGCTCGGCTCGGCTCGGCTCGGCTTGGCTCGGCCCGGCCCGGCCCGGTTCGGTTGGGTTCGCTGGGTGCGAGCGCCGCCGCCGCCAGAGGGGGCCGCGCGCCGCTGCCCCTCCCCCCGCCACACCCCCGCGCCGCCCCGCGCCGCGCGCGCACGTGA
>JAUBNY010001021.1:130876-148835 GCA_032275445.1 Crypturellus soui
GGCCTTGCGCGCGGCGGCGCAGCCCAGCGGGAGGGCGAGCGCGCGCTCGAACGCGTCGCTGTTCGGGGCCGCGGGGAGCGGGCGGTTGTTCGAGGGGGGAGGAAGGGGGGGGCCTTAGGGCGCCCGGGGGCCTTAGGGGGCTGCGGGAAAGCGGGGTTTGGAGCGGCCCTTCGTCTTGGGAGTGCCCCTTTCCCAGGAAAAAAGCGCAGGGGATTTGTTTGGTTTTTCGGAGGTTTGTGGTTTGTTTGCATTTGCCACTTTTTTTTATATATATAAATGACTTTTGCTTGCGAATGATTGCTGTGAAACCCCCCCAGCCGGTGCCGCCTGTGCCGTTGCGGTGCGCAAAGAGCTTGACTGTGCGGAGCGCAAGTTTGGTTTCCACGTGGATCAGGGGGTGACGAGATCCCCCCGAGCTGGCATGATGGAAATCTGCACCTTGCGGATGCTGCTGCTTGGAGATCGCAGCGCAGCGAGGGTTGGATCTCGCCCACGGAGCAGAAATGTGGCTGAAAAGTTAGCTCTGCTTGATAAAGAGCCTTGCCCGTTTGGAAGGCGGGTATAACAAATAGGGTTGAGTCTGGGCAGAAAGCCAGGATTAATTTGGCACCAAATCTTGGGGGATTAATCCCCAAAGAAATGGGCCTGCAGTGTCTCCTTGAACTACTGAGCAAATGCAGCTGACTAGAATCAGGTTTTGTCCTCTGTAGTCAGTGTGTGACCTGAATTGTTAAGAATTCGTCCTAATTTAGCAATGGTAATTGAGTTTATTTCTGTATCAGCATCACAGAAGGGATCATTTCAGTCATGGATGAAGTTTGATGCTGAAAATGGAAAAAGATTGTACAAGTCAAGTGTTGCTGCTTTGTAGGACACCATGAACAAGGTCACAGGAAGAATTTCAAGGAGATCAGTTAAATTAAGAAAAAAAAGGAAAAAAAAAAAGAGAGGATTTCATCACATGTA
This sequence comes from Crypturellus soui, assembly GCA_032275445.1. Taxonomy (NCBI): domain Eukaryota; kingdom Metazoa; phylum Chordata; class Aves; order Tinamiformes; family Tinamidae; genus Crypturellus; species Crypturellus soui. The sequence continues at coordinate 131,843 of JAUBNY010001021.1, forward strand.
TTGCGAGGCAAATAAAAATTCCGTAGCTGAGGCGATTAAGGTTTTTCTGGGAGAGGGAAAAAAAGAATAGTAAAAGACTTCCTGGCGTGCTGCAAAGTTTTAATAATCTGGTTCTAGAAGATCAGAAAAAAATCTTATGTGTATGGTAACTTCAAAAGAGAGGTATGCAACATCTGCTGTGTACGTGCTGAGCTTGCCTTGCTTGCTGCTTGTTTTGTTTTGGCCTGAGCTGTAGGAGCATGCTGAAGTTAGGCATGTGTAGAAAACACGTTTTATATTATAAGTGTGTGTGTTTACGACCTTATTGCTTTCAAGAGCATCTGGATGGACTTCAGAATCAATTTACTGAGCATTTTTCTGCAGTAGAGCTAGGATCGGTTAGAGTAGTTTAAAGGAGTGAATATGTTACTGTGTGGTTATGTGAGACTTAGAAAAGGCCTTTTCTGTACAACTATGGAGGTATGTGAAGCAAGCCAGGCTGGAAGTGTTTGGAGATGTTGCTGCAGCAATTCAGGATTGACTAGAAAAGACCCCAGTTTGTTTAGAAATGTGTAAAATCTCGCTGCTGTCGAGCATGACCATGCAAAACAGCTTTACCTTTGCTCGCTCTTTGTGAAAAGCCTTTAGTTCCCATGGCTGGAGATCTCCAGCGAGAACCAGAGCAGGAGGCGACGCTCCTGGGAAGGTGTTGCGTGGTGCCGGAGCAGGCCCTGCTCAGAGCCCTGGCTGGAGCAGCCTCCAGGTAGGGCTGGCAGAGGACAGGGAGGAGCCGACCTCTGTAAACACCACGCGTTGCCAGCCCTGCTGCAGCTAAGCTGAGTAAGAGTTGGGAACGGTTCCCATCGGAAATTGGAGCCTCAAGAAATCCATGCCCGAGTGCCTGGTGAAGGATCTCCGAGCAGTTTCCCTAGCTTGGGAGTGCGTCGGGCGCTGGCTTGCGGCCGCTTTCCCAGCTCGCTGACGAGCAGCCCGTGCTGCGTGTGGCAATCCCAGGCTGGCCTTCCTGCTGCGCGCTCCTCTGGAACGGCGGAACGTGTTTCCGTGCAGGGACGTCCGCTGCCTTGAGGGAGCCACCTGGAGTGCTGGAGTGGAAGGCACGCGTGGCTCGGATCTGATCTTTGGTTTGCTCTTCGTGAAAAGTTTTCTTATGTCTTAGTGGGTGTGTTCATAATTATGACTCTCAGGTATCAGCTGATTAATCAGCTCCATGGGTCAATACTCCATGTGGGAAGTCTGGCCTCTGTGGTAGAAGGAAAAAAAACCCAACTTACTGCTTCTGAGTCTGTGAAATTAAGACCAGGGTGGTGGTTTGTAGACCTGTGGGTTTAAGCTGATACTAAGGAAACTTGCTGAGTATTGAGCCTATCTTGAATCAACATGAAGTATGTATGTCTGTGTATATAATTATATATAATTATTGGTTTTTTTTCCTTTTCTTTTTTTCCCCTCCTTCCCTCCCTGAATAGATAAATGAAGTAGACTAAAGGCTAATGAAAAACATCCAAGCTTTTAAATCCCTGGTAGCTCTGTGGGGAAGACATAAGCTGATGTTTTTTCTCTCTGGTTTCTGTATGGACCACCAGAAAGCTGTGTGTGAGTCCTTTTACCTTTTCATTTCAGACACAGCAGAGCTTCATGTTAGATTGTAACTCAAACACTTGCGTTTTTCTGGCGTATGACCTTGAGGCTGTGAAATGGATTAGTAACAGTTTTGAAGAAGTGTTGGGATGAGTCAGGTTTAGTGTAAAGAAAAAAATAGCATTTGAATGAGGCAGCCTCCAAGCTGCTCTAGGATAAGAGTGAGAATGGTGACGATTTGTTTGCCTTATGTTACAGTTGCTAAACAACTGTAGATCTACGCAGAACAGCACATAGGCTAGTTATTTTTTATTAATACTCTAAGTAGACTATAAAGCTGCATATTTCAATGTCTAGCTTTACGACAGAGAGAGGAAAATGGATGATCCTAGTGGTTTTTTTTTCCTACTGTTTTGTGTTTCTTTTGCTTCTGTGGTTGGCAGCTTTGTTTGGATTTGGAAGCACCTTTTCTTTGTGCTGAGGCCTCCAGTGGAGCTGTCAGTCTGATCTTGTGGTTCCACCTGGAGACTTGTAAACAGCTAGAGCTTTAAAGTAGGAAGTAACTGCCCGGATGTAAAACCAGAGGGACTGGGTGGGAGGAGGGTGAAGGCTGTGCAAACTTGGGATTCTTCACAGGCTGCGTTCTTGAGCTTCTCATTTTTTTTTTTTTTTTCTTTACCTAGTGAGTTTAATGGGAAATGCATTCAAGAATCAGACCAGATAGCAGAAGCAGTGAAAGAAAGATGGAGTAAATGTTTCAAAAAGGAATTTCTGCTCAAGTTCTCCATAGAAGTCCTTTTTTATCACTTTAGCTGCAACAAGTGACCATTTCTTGACTTGGTTAGGCCCTAGTGTGGGAGCCGAGTTCCCACTGCATCTCGGCGCTGCATGGGCTCACGTTAGTTCCACTGTTTTGCAGGGTAAGCTCTGCAGATCTCTTCTTAAAGTTTGAACTTGCAGAAGTGCAGGTTTCTGTATGATTTGCCTTATTCATGGCAAAAAACACACCCCTTTTACATGTGTTTATCTTCCTAAAATTAGCTACGAAAGCATTTCTAGATGTAAATTTTGGCAGAATGCTGAAAATCTTCCACTCTGCTAATACATTTCATTTTTTTGGAGTCAGAAACCAGACTTAACTATTAACTTGCTACATAGTGTTTGTGCAGGTTGTTAGGATTGATGCTTACCAACTCATGAATTGTGCCTTTGATACTGTGCACTTGAACTGGGAACACTTGGAGTTCACGGACAGGAAACAAAGTTATGTGGACTCTGAGAAGCTACAAGTCCTTTCCAAAATGTTCGCTTATTATCCTTTCAATCTGACCTCTTTTTTTTTTTTTTTTTTTTTTTGGTTTGGTTCTTATACCTGTTCTGTTACACTTTAATTTGGTTTTAAAGTGTTTTAAGCTTGTTTGTTTTTAAGCTCCTGTAGCTTTTGGTTAGTTTGGGTTTTCAGTGGTAAGCATCTTTAAAAGTGGTAAATGGTAGCAGGTAGACCACTGAAACCAAAGCGTCTTGGAAATTCTTAACTATTTTTTATATATGATTATAGGTAGAATTCACTTAAATAGCAGTTATGCTAGCAATGTAAATACATAACAAGCAATTTTATACCAGTTTTAAGGACGATGTCAGAATTAAGTGTCTATATAAGCAAGAAATCAACTCTTCCCTCATTGCTGCCTCTTGCCCTCCCTCAAGCCCCAAACACAGTCAACTTTACTCAGTAACAAAAGCAATAGGCTTAATGGGTAACTGGGAGATAGCAAGAAGTTTGTGTGTATGAGGGTTAAATTTGTTATCAAGTTTCACTGCTGACTTCTTGCTTTGTGACTGAAAAAGGTCTCTGAAAATCTTTCAATTCTTCATTGATTTATTAGTCTGAGGTCATTATAAATTGAATATATGATAATACTTTTGAAATTATTTTCCTCTAAAGTATTCTCAGGCATTTACTTCATTGCATGTATATCTCTTTCAGCTCTGATTGAAAGCCAGGACAAAATACGTTGCAAACAGAATGCGGCTTCCTTTTTGCCTAAAAAGGTGAAATCTTTCAAGCAGAAATGGCTGACAAGGGCCTGAAGATACTTCCAGGACAACTGTACATTGAAGTGGAGTATGACTATGAATATGAGGCCAAGGACAAGAAAATTGTGATTAAACAAGGGGAGAAATATATCTTGGTGAAAAAGACTAATGATGATTGGTGGCAAGTCAAAAGGGATGAGAATTCCAAACCTTTTTATGTGCCAGCACAGTACGTGAAGGAAATTCCACGAAAAGCACTGATGCCCCCTATTAAGCCAGCAGGTATACTGCCAAACAGCGCGTTGAAGCTGACACATGGATTACAGAGATCAACAGAAAATGTGAATAAGTTACCAGAGCTTTCCAGTTTTGGAAAATCTTCTCCAGTTCAAGTGTCTTGCTTAGTTCGAGATGCCAATCAAAATCTGGGACCAAATAATAGCCCCAGTCAAACTCTTGGTTTGAATCTGGACCTTACTCAAAACAATGGGAAATTTAATAATGATTTGCAGTCTCCCAAGATTTCCAATCAGTATAGAGCCCTCTCTGTGGGGCATTTCCCTTGTCCAGAGTTCTTGGAAATAGAGAAAACCAGCTTCTTGCATGAACAATCTTGTGATTCAGCAGGAGAAGGCTCAGAAAAAATCCATCAGGATTCCGAGTCGGGGGATGAACTCAGTAGTAGCTCCACAGAGCAAGTGCAGGTAAGCTCAATAATTTTCTTTCCAGGTCTGTGGAATTCTTTTTTTTTTCTTCTTAGTAAATAATTTTTAAGAAGCATGTTCAAGTAAAAAGTTTTGTCTTATGATTATTCAAATTTGTAGTGGTGACATGCATCTGTTGCTTGCAGAAATGTTTTAATTAACTTGATATACATTATCCTGTGCTTTAGTGCTATGTAAATATTTCTGTTAATGTTTTTCTTTATTAAGATTATTTTGAGGTGACATTGAATTTGGGTTGTAGAGTGATCCTCTCCCGGAGTCAGGGAGTCTACTGCTGTAAACATCTTGGTTCTAGGCTTGTTGAACTTTGAAATTAGAGGAATATAACGGTGCTAGTTACAACAGTGAGCTTTTTCTAAGTATGTCATGATAGTCCTGTGAGCTGCAAGTTTGGTGGATTAAGCTGTAAGTTTGGTGAAGTATTGGTGAATTAAGTAATTTTAAAAAATGGCATGTAGTTTTTTATGCGTTTTAATTTCCAGTTTTGTTTTATTTGTAGACTTTTATTGTAATGAATCAGTCTTGCAAATTCTGTTTCCCACAACTTTACTCTGGATACAACTCCAAACATGAGAGTTTTCATTAATTAGTATGGAAGAATCTCAGGAACGATATCCTCCCTCCTTAGGCTAAAACTGAGCAGTGATGTCCTTTTTACATAGTAAAATGATTGATTATTTTAAATTACTTTTTAAATTGTTTCTCTTCCTCCTCCCCGGTGCATAAGTGGAGTAGCAATGTGACATAGATCATCAGGTCAGTTGTGGGAAGTTAATTCCATTGTAGAGCTAGAGTTGTTCTTGAGTGACTGATGTGTGTGTACGTACAGATATATATATATGTGCGTGTGTGCAGCTATAATTTTTGGGCCCCTTATGTTATCCTGTCGCTTAAAACTTATTTGATGTTTGCTTTAGAAGCATGTCCAATAGCCCAACTACTGTCATAGTAATTACTTGCTAAATTAACAAATCTTTTTATGTGTTTTTTTTTGAACATTCCTTAATATCCTATTTTAAAAACTTTACTGTACTTACTTTTTTATGGCATGTCAAGTCTGTTTCTTCTGCTGTATTGAATATAACTTGAGGTGTCTATCACCTTCTGCATTTAAAGGAGACAGAATTAACATGGAATGAATATGTCTTAACAAACAATATGAATATGCAGCCTGCAGTCTTTGTCAATATTGGTATCACATTTAGTGTTCACATTTTTTGTTTGTTTTTAATACCAATTCACTGACTCAACACCAAAATTTGTGTTTGAATCAGACAGATAGGAGCATATACATGCAGATTCTGCTGTATTATATTATTTTATTATATATTATATGTGCTATATTATACAAGGTCTGAAGATGAGAATTTTCTCAGAGCTGAGAAATGTAGTTCCTAAAAATTTCACATTTCAGCTGTGGAGAAAGCATGGCCTTATTTTACTAATGTTGTGGTAAAGCTATTGCTGTTTTTACAGTTTTGAACCATAAGGGTTTGGGGTGGTCAATGTGTTTTGCAGTTGTTTTATTTTAAAACTCTGACGTAACTTAATTTCATAATTTCATCATGTGTAATCGCAGCTTCCTTAAACGCCATTACAATATTTGACATTTAGGAGCCGTAAGGATTAAAGCAGCACTGATGTCACTGTTAGCTCAGTCTAGATATTATGAGTACCAGCTTTCTCCACTGGAACAGCCCCATGCTTTTTATAATTCTTTCAATAATGAGCATTATGTAGCAGAAATCAACTGTGCAGAAATTAATGCCTTAGAAAGCTGTTTTTATTGCTCTTAGTCTGTAGTGAGAACATCAAGTTCCAGGCATTCGCGCACGAACACACTTTCCCTCTGCAGGTCAAGCCGACTGTGGACCTCTATCCATCCCGCCTGTTGTAGAATTTAGTTTCGTGCAGTCTGTGCTTAAAAAAAAAAAAAAAGGAAGGCAAATTACAGTGAAATTTCAATAGCATTTTGTCTTAGATTTGTAGGAGAGGAAGCTTAGATGACTTTAATATCTTTGTGTAGGCAGAAAATTTTATCCACACATAACGCATAGTTCATAGACAGTGTTGATGCCAGCACAGAGCAGATACAGGGGCAGATGGATTGTTAAGGAACCTATGTCTTGCATTTGTGTCCTTTTGGAGAAGAAAACCTTAAATTGAATGAGCTCTGTGGCTCTGTGTCCAGATAACTGTGAAACTCAGGAGTGGCTTAGTCTGAGAGGATAATATTGATGTTTAGCCCAACCTTTAGTGGTGTTTATTGATATCCTGCGTACAAATGTATGAGATGCAAAGGAGTGCTTGTATTACGAAAAAATGATCCTAAGAAACGGTTGTTATTCTCTGAAGATTATTTTACAAATCTTTTCCAGGATTAAAGTGCAGCTTCTGTAGCTGGACAACCTCCAGCTCAGAGGCTTGTTGGCTGTGGAAATGCTGAAGGACCCATTTTCTCCAATGTACTGCACAAAGAAACGAGTTTTTCTAGCAGCTGAAATCTTGCATGAAAAGAAGAGTAGAGAGGTGACCGTGGGAGAGCAAAAGAATTTGCTGATGGAAGATATGAGCAAATGACCTAGTCAAGAGAACAGAAGTGGATATGAGCAGTCATGTCCTTCTGTACAGAGAAATGCCAAGAGCTGTGTGCAGCTCTGGTGCATAAAGCATTCTGCCCTCAGAATTGAATGATCACTTGTGGACTTGAATTTTAGGAGAGGTGGAGATAATTATGTGGTGCTAGATGTCAGAAGGGCAGAAAATGGTCTTCAGAGGCTAACAGGACTGAACGAGACTGAGAGAAGAGCTCTGTAGCTGAGGTTGGACAGTACTTGAGAAGCATCTGTGAGGTTAGGGCAGTAGGAAATCTGAAGTAATTTGTCCTGGAGAAATGATTCTATAATGAGGCATTCCTAGTTCCCCGGGGGAAAAGGAGTTGAAGCAAAGCTAGGAGAAAGTAAAAATGGTCTTGAAAAGGAACTGTGGGCAGTGCTTGGAGGTAAAAATTATTAATTTTTTGAGAGAGGATGTGCAGAGGGAGCTGGATAAGATTGGTAGAGAGGGAGAGAAAGGTGTGGTCTCTCCTCTCACAGGAGAATGTAAGAGTGGGTGCTACAGGATAGATAAAATAGTTAACAGACAGGTATTAGATACCTATTTCATAGCTGACCTGAAATATTGTTTCTGATGAGGATAAGTGTTCTCTTCTGTGGTGAAAGACATGGAGTATATAAAACCTGAAAATATTTGCACTCACTTAATGTTACTATTTTATGCTTATTAAAAAGATAGTTCTAGCAGCAGGCTGCTTTTAATCATTATAAATATATACAGTGACCTATTTGCAAAGATTGTTCTTTCATCCTCTTTAGTAATTGACTATTGCATAAACTGTGAAGCACTAAAGGGGATTATCATGAGGATGACTGTTTTGCTTTGATTAATTCTGAGTAGTAAGGAGCCTGCAAATGGAGCTTCTTCCCTTTTACGTCTGTGGCTTCTCTGGGTATTGCTGTAACTTTATTTTTGCCCAGTTAAGGTGTTGTGTTTCTGCAAGTCTTGCCTTTTAGTTGATAGTCTAACACTAATGATTTGACCGGCCATTCTTGTTGGTCAAATATGAACTTTCTAAATGAATGACTGCTAGCTTTGTAGGCCTCAGATTTAATTAGCATCTATGATAAGAAATACACTTTTTTTTTTTTTTAACTGTTTGCCATATAAAATAGTTATGCTTAATGAAACTGAAAATTTTTGCAGACTTTTCTGAAGGTCTTGCAGTGGTAGTATGTATTAAAGCTCTGTAATTGAAGGAATTTTGTGAAGTGCTAACACTAGGGTTCCTCTTCCTCTCATCCCTCTCAAGTAACTGTTGGGAGAATCTAAACCAACCTTAAATGTTTTATGAATTATATTGGAAACTATGAAAGCCTTTGCTCACAGAAAAAAACATTTTCCAGAAGTTTCTTTCCTGCCATTCCTCCCTGCCCTCTTTCTCTGTACTAGAAGGTCTGGATAACCTGAGTTTGCAAGAGGGCTGTTTTTGATTAGATCTTTTTAATGTGGAACAACTGTGAAAGGCAGTGAGCAGATAGCTGTCTCTCTGTCAGAGTGAGTAATTGGTTGCTCTCAAATGAGAAAGCTCTGTGTCCCACTAAGGCTGCCTATAGCCCGTATACTCCTCTGAATTTCCCTTCTGCAAATTAGATTGTCCTCCTTTTTTAAGAAAACAAATACTATTGACATCAGGTGACTGTGGAAAAGTCATAATCTGGGGAGCGGGGAATGTGGTTGGAGTTGGCAGCTTGTATTAAAGCTGATATGAAAACTGGTGTCAGAGTGTTCAGCTGCTTAAGGCATAAAACAGGATTGTGTATACCAGGCAGGCTGTGAGTTCAGAATTGGACCACAGGTCAAGAGCACAATTAAAATCCTTGCCGACAGTCTTCTAATGTTTTCTACACTTGTTTACTTTAATTTCATACAGAAAAGGAAGAAGTAGAACTTCCTGGACATCAGCTTCCATTCATAAGTACTTGCTACCTCTGCTTCTGACTCTGGTAGAATTTTTAATAGTTCGAGTGAAGCTCCAGTTGTGCTATTCGTAGAATAATGATTTAAATGTGGAATTAAGGCTTCTGGATTTCAACCCAGACAAACTCTACTGTCCCACCTGCCTTTTTTTAGGTAGCACAAAATACCTCCTTAGCATTGGTAATAGCAGCGTGTTTATGGAAGGTAAACGCTTAAATAGAAAAGGAGTGTGAGGAGAAACGAGCTGATGTTTTGGCAGGTTGTTGCCTAAATTAAAGCAGTTGGAAACGCTGGAGATTTCTCTGTGGGCAGCTTGTCTATCAGTTTTATTGGGAACTTGCAGACATAGAACAAACTCAAACCTGCTCTGCAATAAACATAAACACCCTCGTTCAGTATGGGATCATATCTGGTTCTTACACATCGCGTAGCTGAATGTAAACAGTTATATTCTATACCATTATCCCTAGTTATTATCCAGGCAGTTGTTTAATATTGCTGTGCTTGCATATTAAACAAGGTTGCTGTTTGTAGATTGTTAGAGAAACCATCACTTGTTCGAATGGTGGAGAACGTATGACTGGGCAGAGCGAAACGCACAACAAGTCTTTGACAGGCTGTTCTCTCTGGAATAGTAACGACGTTTGTGCTTAAAAAAGGAAAAGCAAATCTATGTCTATCTAGTGTCCAAACAGCTGCTATTTTTCTGATGTGTCTTGTTGGATACGTTTAAAAAACCAACATGATTTGAGAAGGGCATCTCGTTCTTGCATAGGTTTTATTTTAAGGCTGAATACGTTTGCAAAGAGTCTTTTTCCAGTGTAGTAAGAATTGATGGTGGTTAAGTATTTCAGAAGGCTTCTGTGATGGTAAGTGAGAAATCTTGTGGTAGATTATATTTACTAATTTTTAATTGTCTGTCTTGACGTGCAATTAACTGGCTTCTAAGCTAGTTCCCAAGAATCCAGTAGTACATTAATACAATATCTATGCAACACCTGGCTAAACTCTAGAAATTATAACCACAGGAAGTTGTGAATATTAAAAGTTTACTTGTGTTATAGGGTTGACTTCTGTGGAAGGGGAAGAATCTATCTGGGGCTACCAAGAAGAGAGCCCTTCCCTGTGCCTCAGCTGGCATCAGAGCTGTGAATGCAGTGGGACTGAGAATACAGCTGGGAGGACAGCATGGGTCCCCCAGGCCTTCCTGGGCAGCTCCCATTGAGGGTGTTTGGTTCTTCCTAGTCCTTAGCCTGATGCCCTGCAAAGGTGCGTTGCTGCTATCAGAAAGATATAGAGTGTGGGAGAAGCAGCAATTATTGAACACTGGGCTGGTGCCACAGGTTTGGATAAGAACCATGCAAAAATGTTTCGCTCCAGTAGGTGCCCAGGTAGTGCTGCATGCAGAGAGCTCCTGATTATGTAGGCAGCACATTGCATAAGCATTAGGGTTTTGTAAGCAAAGGCTGGCGCATGGACACCTGTCTGAGTGGACTGGGTTTATTGCTCTATGTTGAGTTTTTGATGCTGTTATCTGGCTTCATCTTCTCATTGTAATCAAAGTTCACCATTGGAATTTACCACCACCCATCTTTGATCTAACATAGGACTTTTAAAATTTAATTAACACAGTTTTGATTGTTCCTATTTTAAATAGTTTGCCTGGGGCTTTTGTGTGGTTTTCAGATCACCCAGTTAAACTAAATAATTTCCCTCTGTTAAGCTCACTGCTGAAAAGTGAAGTTTTACGTATGTTTTTGGTGGTGGCCAGTATTAAGAAGCTGTCATCTTTCTTTTGCTTTCCTGCTGTATCTTGCAGCTGGGGCATGCTACTGTTCTCGGCACCGCACGGCTTGACAAATATTTATTGCCAGTGCTGCACTGGAAAGGACTGGCGCTGGCTTAAGCAGGTTGTGACCAAGTGTATAAATACTGGTAGCAAAGGCCGTGCTCCTTTATAACCAGCTGGGTAGGAAGAAATAGTTGAGTGCAAAGTTCTGCAGATCTCCCAAGTGGAAGATTTTTCCCATGGGGAAAGGCACTTGTGTCTTTTTAGAATCACTTATATTGTTAAACTTCTGCTACAAATGTGCTAGTGTAGAAAAACACTGACAAAGTATTATGTCTGACTTAAAAATAAATAAAACTTGGCCAAAAAGTTTCCTTATTCTCAGCTAACTTTTCAGTTTATGTGATAGCACTGGGAACACATTTCTCTTCTAGATAGGTTGATAAGTTACCAGGTTGTTACTTAAAAATGCATTGTGCTCCAACAGAAGCTTCACACCATGTTGCTTTTAGTCATTGCTTGTTCCTGAAGCATTCAGGAAGATATTTTTGATAGGTTATTCTTATTGTTTTAGAAGAGGCTTTGATCTCTGGGAAAGTGAGGCTCTTGGGCTCTCCTGAGGATCCGTCAGCACATTTAGCACTATCCGTATCAATTCCTGGTTATCTGCCTCCAGTTCAAGGAGCTGGTTGGTGTCTGTGTCATGCATAATTGCATGGTGCTTTTAGGTGCAGGGGAGTATATCTACATGTGGGCTCATCATTTTTTTTTTTTTTTTTTTGAGCAGACCATAAATAACCAGTTCAACTGCCAAGGCCAGCAGTTCTGCTGCAGCAGTTCCCCGAGGTTTCAAACTGGGGCCTCTCTATTGGTACCGATTTGCCCCTTGTTTGCACCCAGTGCCCTCCTGCCCAGTAGCTTCCTGAGACATAGCCCTTGTTCTCCGATGTGGCGGGAAAAGGGGAGTTAGGGGACACATGTCCCAGATGAGGTCTTATCTGTCCTTATCCCCATTCGCAGGGGCATTCGAACGTTTAATGGATCCCGACTGGTCATCCATTGCTACCTTCTTGTTTGAGCTGCTACCCTCAGCTTTCTTGCTTTCTGTCCTCTCGTCTTTGCCAGTTCATGGGACTACGTTCCTGGTTTCCTTCCGTGCCTTAAGATACCAACCTCTGTTTCAACTCCCAGCTCTGTTCTTATAGTAAAGTGTGGGTGGTTATGTTCCAAAAGAGAAATTTTCCTGTAATTTTGTTGTTTACTTTTCAATTTAGTTAATAGCATGCATTAAAAACTACACAGCATCTCTTCTGTGCTTCATTTTATAGAGATGTTCAGCATATGTTCTTAAATATAGCACGTATGAGGGCTGGAGGCGGAGTGCTTTCCAGCAGGTTGTTGCAGCTGTGTCTTCAACACATGCTTTTATTAAAACAAACATAGATGACTTCAGGAAGAAACGAGGAGTTTCACTGGGAGTTTCTTTCCTGGTAGTTGATTTCTGAGGAAAGATTTATTTATTTATTTATTTTCCTTTTCAGTAGGAAAAAAGTCTCCAGTCTTCAGTAGCTTCAGTAGTGAGAATTAGCCCTTGAATTAACCTTTCCTATAGCTGGTTGCTTTTTATGCTGTTTTGTGACTTTTCCTTTGGCTTCTTGTACTAAGGTTGCTCCCTGTAACAAATGTAGTCAATACTGTTAAGGATTTTTTTTTTTTAATATTGTATGCTAGGCCAAGGTGATTTCCACGTGCTCATTCAGTGTGCAGAAATCATAGAGCCAAGTCATGTCACACTCCTATGAACAGTGCTGCCTTGACTAGGGCTCGTAGCTGTGCTCTGGAAAACCTATTAGGGCTTTTTCGTAATCTACTTTAGTTTTACTTAAATTCTACAATGAAAGTCTTGTTCTAGCTCATCTGTAGCAACTACATTACCAAATGGTAGGTCTGCCTTTGGCTTGGAAGCTTTGTCTACCTTTAACTTATTATTTATTGTTCACTGAAGGTTGGGTTGCTCACGCTGGTGGTAGGTAATGGCTACCTAGGCAGGCAGGCAGCTGGGATGAAGAGGAAAAACCGATCATTGTAGCTTGAGAGGCTGTTTTAAAATGGTATCTACAGCTGGTCTGAAGAATTTCATGTTGTTTTCCTGCTCTCACTTCATTTTCTCACAATGCCTCCTTACTGTTTGTCCAGAAAATGCTGCTTTGCTTTGCCACATGCTGTGGTATAAGCTGTGATTTGCATCCTGCAGACGGGCTTCATCATGGTCCTTTGTACAGTTAGATCTGGGCTGAAGTGTGGTTTCTAACACATTCTACTGTAAATACAGAAAACTGGGTTTGGGTATTTTTATTATCTCTTTCATAGGGGAAGAATGCTGCCTTAATACCTAATTTCCTTGAAAAAAGTGACAGTCGAAGACCTAGTTTATTTGAAAATCTATTTTATTTTTGAAATACAAAACAAAATGATGGGAGTGTACTTTATTTACTCTGAATATTAAATTACGGAAATAACTGTGTTCTTAAAAGTGAAAGAGATTCTTGCTAGAGTAAGGAAAATAAAGGGGAAGAAAGAGTACACAAATGCATGGCCGAGTGTCATGTTTTCTGCCCTAAAATGGAGAGCCAGCAAAGTGCCTGCCAGTAGGAAATGGACTAAGAAGTGCAAGCAGAGGTCAATTTCTGGTAGGTGCAGGGGGGAGAGAAAAAGATTCAACCTGGTTTAGATTGTCCTAAGAATTATTGCTCAGTACTGCTTCAGCCAGTACGTCTTGTTGCTGAGTAAAATGACTGAGTGTCTCTGAGGTTTTGAGATAGTAATCTTTAATAGTACAAATGTGTGCTTCTTCATTTCTATGTTTAACAAAAGCTGAAAAGTGATCTTAAAAATCTACCAACTTCTCCAGGTTATGCGCTGTGGGCTGGATGTATTTCTAAAATTTGTCTTACTATTCTGTATAGTTCACAAAATGGAATCAGAATGTGAAACCTTGAGTCATCATGCAGCCCATTCTAGCAATTTTAAAAGTTGAAAATTAAAAAAGTAGAAGCAAGGTAACTTAATTATTTGTAGGCTTTTTTGCGTGTGTGCAACCTTCAGCAACAGATAGAGGTAATTATCAAAATTTGAGCAAAGTAAGATTAAGGATCTCTTACCTACATGTGTGAGCTACTAATGCTTATTTTATTCATTCCATTATGTCTTTTAAAACCTTTCAGAATTTGAAACTGAAATCTTGACTTCAATGGATGTGTGCATGTCCTGTCTGGCATGAGTCTTGACTTTGTACCTGATTCTTCATTACTAGAAAATTAGGTTGAACATCATGTAATAGCAGATGTTTCCACTTAAGTCACTAAAGCGTATATGAGTGAGTGAGTGTGTGTGTGTGTGTGTGTGTGTGTGTGTGTGTGTGTGTGTGTAGGGGTGTTCAGCAGCCCTAACACAATTTCAAAACCCGGATTGTGCTTGGGAGCAAATCCATTGTGGAATCAATATCTTCTGAATTTACAACAGCTTGAGATATTTTGTCCTTCAATTCCCTGTTTCCATATATTTGAAAACATAAATGATAGGCACTAACATATGTGAAAATCGTGTGATAAAGTTTCCAAATAAATCACAAAAATTAAAAAGCTGAGTATATCTGTATACTGCAGGTGACAATGTAAGCAGCCAGCTTGATAACTTGTTAAAAGCTAATTTATAGTATGTTTAATTTTGAAATGCTTTTCCAGTGAAGCTGTAAACCTTGTTTATACAAATACCTGGTGTCTTCCTTATAAAACTCATTAAAGGGAGGTAAGATTGATCAGCAGTTTCCTTTTTAGCATGGATGTTGGTGTCCAAAATGATTATTTTTTCCTGTTCAGAAACTTAAGCACAAATCTAAAATGTTGCAAAAGAGGGGAAAAGAAATTCTAATTGCATAGCTGAGTTCAGGCTTTTGCCCTTTTTTGCTGTTGCCTTAAGGTTTCCTGTAGCCAGCTTGGTCAATGTGCTAGGCCAAAGTCCTGGAAGTTGGTGAGGTTGACCAAGAAATGCAGTTTCCTAAAATACTGAAGTTTCGTTTGAATATTAAGCAGTAGTCACTGCTCCAAGTTGTTTCCCAATCACTTTCTTGCACTTTCTATACTTCTTGCTATCCATCATGCAACTCACTGATGATTTTCATTGTCGTACAGTGAGAATGCTAGATAATATTGGCTACAAATGCTCATTTGGTAAGAAAATGATCCATTAAAAGTACTAATGTGTGGCAAGTGATTTTTAAAGATGGAGAGACTTGGCTATTGACTGTTGTTTGAAATTTGCCAGGTGAAAGTTTTGATTTCAAGTATAGATGTTATAAATTTGTTTTGAACACGAGCCATATCACAAACTCGAGTAAGTGGGAGTTTAACATCCAATTTTAAATAGCTGAATGATTACCCACATTAATTGAAATGGTGCTTACGTGTGTTAAAAATTGAATAGTGTGTGAAAATACTTATTGTACTGTATATTGCTTCAGTGTTGATGTGGGAGTATGCTTAGGAGTGACAAAAGTGGTGTAGGTTCAAATGATATTGGTAACTTCTTGCTGCTGCTGAATTTTCATTTCTATGGTGTGACAGTGTGGCCACAAGCAGCGTTACAACTTCTGCTACTGAATGGCCGTGTGATTAGAGCACGAAGTGCCCACGTGTGTCAGCAGTGGGAAACCTCCCTGCCATGTTCCTTGTTTCCTGGGAGGAGTGACGGCCGCGTGGCTTGGGCTGTGCCGAGTCCTGCTTACTGACTGCAGTAATGTGTATTTTTGGTGTTTTTACATGGGCTTTATGCCACTCTGCTCATCTTCTAACTCCCCAGGTTCAATGAAATTCTATAAGCAGAAATACTAGCAACTAAGTGTAATTGCAAAAAATGTAGGCAATCGCCACATATACTTAGTTGTACCTCCTGTGAAGGCAAGACTTTGTGGATAATCTTACTTTAAGGCCTATTAAAATATAGAAAATGTATGTTTTACACTTTTGGTATTGCTGTGGCTGAACAGCAGACCTCTAACAGTCACCAGTGGAAATAATAAACTTATTTAATGACAGCAGTAACATTTTCTGAGTGCCTGGCTGATCAAACTGCAGCTCTGTTAGTTCTTCTACTGACCACCATAGGACCTAGAGTCTTGACCTCCACAAATGCCTGCAGGTACCAGTGTCTGCCTTCCTAGAGAAACTCAGTGGGTACGCTGGAAGTCTCTCTTCAAAGAAGCATGGAAATCAACGACAACTTTAAATACTTTTTGTGTATGTATCAAAATGCTTTTGTAAAGCATTTTAAAATACTTTAAAGTCTTGAGTACTTTTTCTTTCCCTTTACTCCTGGCAAATCATCTAATTTTTCACAAATGGTAATACCTGAACAAATGAAAAATATTTAAAGATAAGCTCCTTCAGCAACTCCTGAAATAAACGTCAACAAATGAAACAAGTCTAAAGGCACATGGTTTATTGTCAAGTGTAGTAGAAAAATAACATGCTCTTTACCCTCGTATATATTTTCCTTGGAGACTACAGGCAAGTTCAGCTTCCACTTTATCCTGTGTGTTTTGTGCAGCTGAGCAGCTGCTCTCTGTCAGCTTTCAGGAAGAGCTTTTCATCCTGGGCTTTGTTGTGCACCTTCAGCACAGAGATCCCCCTGCATGCAGCCCCTCCAAAGTGGTTTTCCCAAGAGCCTGGTGGATAGAGACACTTCATTATTCCTGCTGTTTCAGTGAGAACCTTCTCTAATGGTTTGTTGTCCTAGCTGATCCCCTGAATGCTGAGCACAGTGTTGTGATTCAGGGGCTGGGGGGATGGTGGAGTTCACTGCAGTGAGCGTGAGGGCACCCACTTGCTTAATCAGCACGGAACTATTAGCAAATTCCTGCCATCTCAGCTACAACCTGCTGCTAAGAGGTTTGCTGTATTGCATAGGGAAGTCTTTAAAAAAAAAAAGTCTGGAATGTTTTAGTAATTTTAAGTAGCATAACAGTCCACCTAATGAAGTTTGACAGCGTTTTCTAAACTCCCGTGCCTAATACACAGGAATGCATCTGTCCTACTCTTGTTGTGCAAAATGCTGGTAACCTCCTGGCTTCTTTTCCTAAGGAAAGTTTTTTTTGCATGAAAACTTTCTATGCAATTTTAATGTATAACTTATTACATAAAATATGTTCCTTGCAACAAAATGAGCTGTATAATTAGCTTCTTTTAAAAGTAATCTTGGTTTTAATGTGTCAAAAGATCTTGTAAATTTTAGTTCAGTCCCAAAACATTTTTGGTAAGATTTTTTTCCTTTT
>JAUBNY010001021.1:150704-164857 GCA_032275445.1 Crypturellus soui
GCTGTGCTGTTTTTATGGTTCATTTTTCAATCGCTGTAGCTCACAGCCTGTGGATTTTGTTGATTAGTGGCTGCGCTAAAGGCCACAGATGTGATTAAAGACCTGGAGCTTCTGTCCTATGAGGAGAGGCTGGGAGCGTTCAGCCTGGAGAAGAGAAGGCACAGGGGGATATTATCCATGTGTAGTAAATTCCTGATGGGAGCGAGTGATGGCAACGCAGATGGATCTTCCCAGGGATGCTCAGTGACAAAACCAGAGGCAATGGGCACAGCTGAAACATGGCGAGTCCTGGCAGAAGGAAGAGCTGTGAGAGGAACTGAATGAAGAGCTGTTCTGAGCACGGAGCTGGGCCAGCTGCTTTCGCTGGCCCTGTGGCTGCTCAGAACCACAGCAGGGCTCTTGGGCTAAAGAGTTGCTCTCCAGAGCCCCTTCCAGCCTTGGCTCTTCTGTTGTTTCATATCTGACCCAGAAAAAATGCAGCTAACCAGTTCTGAATTGACAGAATATTTCAGATTGCCCCTGCCCCAACCTCCCAAAACCCGGGTTACTCTGTTTGTAAGAGCTGTAGTTAGTATCACAAATGTGTGAGTGATGAAACAGCTCATATTTTGTAACTTCTCAGGGAAAAGGAGTGACATAAAGTTTCCTGTCAGCGCTGCAGCTGAGAAAGCTGCAGTGGGAAATGGCCACGAATCTCGGTAAGACTGTTCTGCATCGAACACGTGGGTATGCAGGGCATGCAGGCTACCACCTATCATTTTAGGTTTCATGTTTTTTTTTTTTGCAAATTATAACTGGAAATTGATTTAACAACTCCCTTACTGATGATCATGAAGCTATAGTATGTAATTAAGGAAGAATAATTTGAGTACAGATGTTTCTAAGTTGTCTGACGGGCTTCAGTATTTTGCTTCAGGTGATGTAAATTCTTGCTAGAAAACTTTTTAATACAGGCCTGTTTTCACAGTGCTCTATGATTGTCTTAAAGCACAAACACAGATCTGTTCTGAAAAATCTGCATGATGACTTGGCACAGGGAAGTGCGATTTCTCCACCTGGTTTCTTTCACTGCCATCTCACTAAATTTTTTGATTAACCATTTTGCCGAACAGGACAGCAGTCATGATAGAGTTGGGGTGACTGAGTAAAGGAGGTCACGTTTCTCTGTGACATACGAGCAGCTTGACTTTTATTTATTTATTTATTGGCTCTGAGTTATACTGGAGTGCCTGACACCAAAGGTATGAATGAAGTGTGGAAGCTTATTGCTTTGTCCATATCATTTTTGCTCTAAAATGAAGAAAATAGTCTCCAGCTTTTTGAAATAAATCTCTCCTTTATTGTTATACTTCTGAATGTTTTATAATTTTTCTGGATTGTAACTTATTGTAAGCATTGCTAGACCAGGGAAATCTGAAGTGAAAATACAGCCTTAGATAGATATTCCAATCATCTCATTCCTTTTTTCTTTTTTCTTTGCTACAAATTAATAATATAAAGAGTTTTCGTGACTTCATCAGAAGTGACTATAGGCACTCTGTTGTTCCCCTTTTCTGAAAAACTGAAGCCTGCAGCTTAGCATAGCTAAGAATAGGTATTAGTTCTCTCCTTGACTGTACTTTCTATTCTGCCTCTCTTGACAACTGTGGCAAAAGTGTCCTTTTGCATTCTAATTATATCAATTATACTAAGAAATGCATTGGGACAGAAGTGATAAGCTTTTTTTTTATTTCTGTAGTTGCCCAGCAGGCTCATGGAAACCTTCTGCATGACCCAAATTGGAGGCTGCCTCCCTGGCAAACAACTATCTTGTGTCCCGGTCTGTGCAATAGCTGGATTTCTAGGTGTGCTGACTTTCAGGTTCCTTGACTTACCTGTTCCTGAACATTTTTCCTCTGAAAAAGCAAGAACCTGGGCTCAGCATTTCATTGTGCCTATGTGTACAATAAAGCAGCTTCTTACTGTACATTTTCAATAGCTTGTTCCAGTTCTGTTTCTAACTTGAGATGAAAATGTGCCGTCCTTCAGAATAAAGGCTAAAAATGTGTGGAAACCTTCCAAGAATAGTAAAAATGGAGAAGATTGGGTGATGCAGCCCTTCTTCCTGCACTGAGTCACAATCAAAAACCTCCCCTGAAAGCTGCGGCCTACCCTGCTTTCGAACAGCCCTTCAGTAAGACTGCCCTAGTTTCCTGATTAAACCCTTCTGAAGTTTTATTCTTTTTACCCTGTCCACTTTTTCCCCCCCATACCTCTATAAACCTTCTTAAGGTTAAAATAATTATTTATTGTCCCCAGCATAAATTGGCAAGTCTCTGCTTCTCATTGCCTTGAAAAAGGGTTCCCTTTTACCTGCTAGAAGACTGCCCTTCTCCCAGCCTCCCTCCAACCTGAAGCAGCCAAACTACCTACAAGTGGGGAAGCTCCTGCCTCCTCCCTGCTTAGCCAGGTGGGCACTTAAAGGCCCTTTCTGGTTCTTTAATGACTTTGCAAGCGCCTAAAACAGCAACAAACACTTCGCCCCTTCAAAACCTGCTTGAGTGCTGGTGCCCTAGAGGCTGCAGGAGCTCCTTGCTAAGGAGGTTGTTCCCTTGGCTTGCCTGTCCTCATCCACCAGCTTAGCTGGATTCTAAAATTGTATCAGTAACCTCCCCCCCACACCCAGGAATATTTTTTTTTTCTTTGTATTTTCTAAACAGTGAATTGTTGGCTGGGTCCTTTGAACTGCGGGCTCCACTAATCTGGTGCCATGAACTGAATTAGCAAAAGCACCCGCTGAACTTTGGGTATAAGGAAGAGTGTCATTGTGGCTCCTGACTCCTTTATGCACCAAGGAAATTCTTCTTCTGCGTGCAGGGGGAGTTAGGGCAACTCGCAGGGGTGAAACAGGAGATTACTCTTCTCTTGGCTTCCCTTCGTGGTAAGATATGCAAACCAGAAAACCAGACAGTTTCAGGAAGGAGAAGAAAAAAGGAAAGCTTTTTATTATTATTATTGTATAGTGAATATTCTGTGTTTAAAAAGGGCAGCTGTGGAATAAATTGTCTAAGATTAGAAGTAAGGAAAAATTGATGGCTTTGTCTGCAGACTGTAAGAACAACTGCATCCTGAGACTCAAAATGCCCAGACCCAGATCTGCTTTATGTTAGGAATTGAGTTACTTGATGAAACAGTTCTGTCATAACTTCTCCAGACTTTGGGTGTGTTAATTTGATTTTTTGCTTGCAGAGAGATTCAGAGCAAATATAACTGTGTGTAAAAGAGGGCACTTCAACTCATATTTGGAAGCTGTGCAGTGATTTGGGATCCTTAAAGCATCTGTCTGATGTTGTTCTCAGTATATAAACTACCCTATTGAAACTTGCTTTTCGTGATGTTTATTATTATTTTTTTTTAAAACAAAAGCTTCTGTAAATAGCTGCATTAGCTGTCTTCTGAAGCGACTTCTTACTCAGTGGGACCCTAATCAGGACACTGGCCCGGGGGATTGGCAATAGCTGCAGGTACTGACGTGGGAGCTCTGCGAGGTGGATGTGGGGGGAGCAGCTGTCCGAGTGCCTGGCCAGGGAGGGTGCCCACTCATCGCTCAACACAATGTGCTCTTGTTAGTCCTAGCAAGCTAAGCTAACAGGAATTATTCTAGTACCTCATTTCATGCTATACATTATTTCCCATCCCTCTTATGTGTATAACTAGATTTTACTTTTTATTATCCATTTCAGTATAGCAGTAAGTACATGCGTTCAGCAGGATTTGTCATAGCATTTGAATATCAGCAATGACTTGTAGCTGCAGTGTTCTCTGAAGTTGTGAAACTTGGCGGTTGACAAGTTCAGCAGAACATCTTGGAGTTCTGCTAATGGCTGACAAAGAAATATTAATGTAACAAGTGTTTGCAGATCTTGCTGCCACAAGGCTTTCTGAAGCTGAATTTTACACAAGTGAAATTTGCTTTTGCAGCAGAGTGAAAGGACAACAGCTGTAAGTAAATGCTGTGGGAGTTCTGCATTTTCTTGCAGAGCTTTTGGAATTGAATACCCCTCTGCAGAATTGATGACTGCTGTGTTTTAGAAGCGTCTTGCAAATTGTTGTTTTCTTTCCCTTTAAAAAAAAAAAACTTAAATATTTGGAAAATGAGGCATTGTTTATTTTTCTCAACTTCTTAGTGGCTCTTTTCTTTCAAATAGACTGTGATGGTTGCTGTTCTAATAAGCCTTGTATTTGGGGTGGGGGAGGCGATAAATTAAGTGATCTTAGTTAATTTAACCATTTAAACATACTGGTGGTCACAAGGCTGGTCCCAAACTGTGCCTTTCGACGTAGTGAATGCGCTCCTTGCTTCCGCAACTATGCAGTAACGTGGGGATCCTATCAGAGGTGATGTTCACTTTCTCATCTGTGCTTTCCACAGGCTTTGCACGGATCTGCTCAAACACTTACAGTGTAAAGCAACGAGGGAACTTGTGCTCCTGTGATAGCAATATCTGCTTAACCTGTATTACTGAAAAAACTGCATTTTTAATCACAGAGCTGTTTATTAACCAAGAACCTCGTTGTCCAAGTGCTGCATGTGATTCTGGAACACGCAAAGTGACCGTCTAAGCAAGAAGCTCCCTGTGGGCTGCACTGTCTGTGCTTGGGAAGGCTTCCTGCAGGCTGCTGGAGACCAGCAGAACCACAGGGGGAAACTCCCCTCTTGCCCTGAGGCCCTTTTTGTGCTTAAAATGCTTTGAGCTCCTTTTGCAAAAATGCCAATCAAAGGAGAAAGTTAAATCACTGTAAAACGCCTCATTGTCACCGTTTCTGCTTTGTACATTTTCTCTTGCCAGTGCAAGAACTCTCCCAGGTGCTTGGGAGTGTTAGGCAGCTGTAAGGGAGGCAGTCATGAATCCTGCTGCTTCAGAGGAGCAGTAGCTGTTGCAGGGATGTTACATGACAGTTTTTTTCTACTGGAGAAAAGGTGTATCTTTCTGTCACTTCTTAATGTAATAGCTTTTATAGAAAATAATCCTTAGATATCACAGTGATACTTGAACAGTTTTATTCTTCACAAATTTGCATTCCAACATGTGCTTCAATTTCAGGTCAAGAATTTACACCAGTTAAAGTACAAGTCAAAACAAACTGTTTTTGCTAGTTTTCCTCAAATATCTGCATTATAGAACCAACTTTATACCACTTTCAAGAAGCTGTGAGGGGAGGAAAATTGTGTTAAACTGTTACTAGATATTTGAGATGTATATGTCAAGTTGTTCAGGATGCTGTCTGGGTTTATGAGGATGCTGTGTTAGGTCTCCTAAAGAGTATCAGTCTGAATGATGAAGTAGAGGGAGTGAAAAAGTGGAGATTTACTGGCTGACTTCTCTATATGTTAAATTTGGGTGCTTTTTTCTAATCTGGGTAAGCTTTTTGTATAAGCATGAAGCAAAGTGCTTATTAAAGTGTTATTTAAATTTGCTAGTATAGGAAAAGCAGCTTCATCTATATCCTTGGACAAAAGCTTTTTCATGAAAGGGAAAAACCAGAATGTGCGAGTGGCAAAGTATGAGCACCGTAAACACTGTCATCTTTGTGCGTGATTTACAAAGGCTGTCATTGTGAGGTCTTAGTTCTGTTTCTTTTTTTATAAAATACTTGACATCCCTATTGCAGTGCTTTGATCAATTATATATCTCCTCTTTTGCCATAAAGCTCTTAAGTCCCTATATAACAGTGCTTCTAGTGGAGACGGCTACAGGCAGTGTATAAACGTGAGCAGTAAGCGCAGGACCTCCAAGAGTTACACGTTCAGCCTCCAAGAAAGGCAAATAATTCACTATATTAAGTTTTTATTTAGTATTGTCCTCAAAAAGGTGTTGCAGCCTTTTTGCTCTGCGTCTGGGCTTTATTTATTTATTTATTCACTGATAAGGCATCCAATATCACTGGATAAAGACTTACGTTTTTGGCCACTTTGGGAGTCACGTTTGCTGTGTATGGGAGAGCTAAAGCAGGAGGGAACTTCAGTGGCTCGAGTAGCACAAGCTCTTTCTGGCAGGACATTGTGTTCTGTGTACTGAGACACTTTGTTTCATAATCTAGTTTCATAAAGCAAAATATTAATAGAAATGTTTCCATTAAAGTGATTTCAGTAGTTTTTCACATGCAATTAGGACAAAGTCATAGTTCTGCCATGGAAGTAAAATGCAAAATGACCAAAACCAAATTTAATTAGCAAAAGTAAATTAAATAGTTTTATTATTTCTAATCTGAAAAAAAAATATTGGCTAGCTGTTTTTTAGGTTACTTTATTGACAGTATCTAATTAAGTGGGTCATTTTAGCCATTTAAGTGTTCAATGGCTTTACTAGGCAAATATATTTGAGGGATGTATTTCTGATTTCTTTTTCCCCACGTAGCTTTATAATGTCAAATCAACTCAACGCCAAAACTGTAAAACTGTTAAATGATATTTGCACTAGTGTGGCTTGTCCTAAATTCACTGGGCTATTAATAGGCTTATAACACTTACTGTTTTCTTTTGAGCTTTTCTTAGACTTACGCGTTGAATTATGCAGCTAAGTATTAGCCAGAGAAGGTTACTGCATAATGGATTGCTGTGGAGTCCCGTTTTAAATTAGCTTTTGGAATTAGTTTTTCTCACTGTGCAGTAGTGGGAGGCTCACTGAAAACCTCCCTGCTTCTGTTGGGTGTCGCCGAAAGCTTTAAATGCTCCTGAATGTGTTAGGAAGAGTTGCCCATGGTTGTAAAAACATAGGCTGAGCAAGAATAGGGCAGAGCAGATCAGCTAATTTTTGTTGAAGATTTTCTTTCCTAGCACAGCTGTCCCTTGACAAAAGATAAAATGTAGCATTTTTCAGATCTGTTTGCTCTCATTTTTGACTAATAAAGCTGGTATTAAAGTCACAGGCCTCACTCAATAGACAGTGGCCTTGGAAATAAGCCCCGTTGCTGGGAAATTGGGATTTTCTGCCTCTGGCTGTGGCAGAGTCTGCTGTTGCCCTTGTCGTCCTGCCGGGCTTGCAGAGAGGCAGCCCTGCCCTGTCCCTGCTCTCCTGCTCTTCCCTGTTAGCAGGACACGTTACATGTAACCTCTTGAAGAAAAATAGGTGAGATTTGTGTGTGTTTGTGTCTTCGTGTGTATTGTCTTTTGGTCACTTTGGTGACTTTCAGTAACACAGTTGCTGCTAATGAAAGAGAAGCTGTTAGCTTCATGGTCGTGCTATTCAGAAAGGCTGCCGACGGCAGCAGGGCAGCTGAAGCTGTTGGGTACGGGCACAGTCATATTCCAGCAGCTTATGGTTTGAAAGCTAACACTGCAGTCATGCTTTAAACAGTTGTTTTCTGGCATTTATATAAGGTAACATTAAAAGTTAAGGTGCTGAGATACGTGAGAAGCCAATGCGCGCTTTGGCATTGGAGCGTGCCTGGTAGAGTCTGGTGCGATTGCTTTTCAAGGCGCAGAGTTGAGGTAGGGTTCAGAGGCTGCCAGGCTGTGGCCTTTGCTGAAATGTTGACTGTTGGTTCATGAATGATTAACAGGTTGTTTTATTTAAAGGCACGTATCTGCTTCCCGCTGTGTCCGGGTAGAGCGTGAGCTCGGGAAAAGACAAGTGTGCAGCTTGGGTTGGTCCTGAAAGCTTCATCCTACTCCCCTCATGGTCTCTGTGCATATCTGGTGCTAAGGCTGCCCCTTAACACAGTGGATACCCACAGTGCTTAAGATGGAGAAAATGCCAACATTTAGAGAGAGATCCTTATATTCATAGGGTTGTCAGTGGGCTGTGTAAGCTTTTCATTCAACCTGTGATAGGTTTAATTTCATGTTTATGAACTGCTTCTCAGCTCTGTAGTGCAGAGATGAAGCTCAGGGAGGGAAGTGCCAACTGGAAATCCTCATGTACACACAGACACGTTTACTGTTTAACATGCGTTTAAGTTTCCCTTAACTGTTCACATCTGCGGAAAAAGCCCATGCAAGTCATTAGAACTATTTTATGTAGTTACTGCTTTATCTGTTTGGACTTGTAAATTGGCAATAACAAATGGTTTATCCAAGCTTAAAAAGTAATTTAACTACTGAAGGTTTTGATAGAGTTTTTTTACCTTCAATGAAATTGCGAAGTTGTTCGAGGTCCTGGGACTCCACAGTGACATCTAGTGGGACGCATGTCCCTCTCATCCTCCCCCAGAGGGAGGGACACCGCTCGGCCTCTCTGCCAGCACGGGCCAGGCAGCACATTGGAGGTAATTCCAGGAGGTTGAGAGATTTTCAAAAGTCGTCTTTAACACTAATAAATATTCAGTCCATTTTGTATAGAAAACAGTCTAGTAACCGCCGTGGAACGGAGCACGGTGGCAACGAGCCCTGGGATCCTTGTGTGCATTATGGTCTTAGAAGTGCTCCAAGCAGCTTGTGATGAGAATATGCAGTCCTCTGGAAATGCACTTATGAACTAAGCTGTATCTTGCAGGGAGATTCAGCATTTTATTTTTCTTCTTCACTGAAAATAATAACTCTCAGGTGTCTCTAAGGAACTTCTCCTGTAAGATTTTTCTGGGCGAATGGTGAGCAATTGCAACAGGGGAGGAAAGTAGCTGGTGGTCTGGTGGGCAGGGTGGATTGGGACCGTTTGTTAGGGCAAGAGCCAAATTCTTCTTGTGTATGGCTTGAGAGAGCACTTTAAACACAATATTGAGCATACTGTGTCATCAGCCTTATATCTGGAAAACATTTTGGGTTCTTATTAATGCCCAGATTTTTTTTTTGATGGTTCTCTTCATTCTCTTCTTTAAAAGCAAATGGTAAATGCAAACCAGACAAAGAAAAGTTTTCTTATTGTCCTTGTTTTTGTGGAAGAGACTGAATCAATCAACTCATTATTTTTTCTTGAATTTCAGTAAAACGCCTAGGTAGCAGCAAGGGCGCTTGATGCTGCTTTCACCACTTCTTTCAGCAGAGGAAGAATGTGGAGGTCTGTGCACTCCCAGCGCGAGTGGACATGGGTTTGGGAGCCCTGAAGTAGCAACCCCACTTCCCTGGGAAATGCAGCCACCAACCTGCTGGGAAGCAGAGCAGAGCCTGTGGGGGCGAGCAGAGCCTTTTGGAAGCGGCGCTCGGGAAGTCATCAGAGTTATTCTGTTTCAGCATACACTGGCACATGCTCATCCTGAGGAGGGTTGGGCAACCCTTTCTTCTTATCTTAAAAAAAAAAAAAAAGTGAGAGAATGCAGTATTTTACAATTTCTGCTAAGTTTTAGCCCCCTTCCTTTTTTTTCCCTCTGAATTGGACAGAAGTGATACTCTTTTTGCCTTACTAGTTTTGCTGCTGGGATTGCCTTTCTTTTTTTTTCTTCTCCATATGGTTTGCCTGGTGTTCTGCTATATTTCCATCTGGTAAGTTGTCAGTTTTAGAGAGGCTCAAAGCCGGACTCTGCCTGCTTTAATTCCATTAAGTTCCTCTCTGGGAGTTTCCCCTTGGGTGAGGATCGGGCTGCTCTTTGGGAACAGGGATGGTGCCATCAACTCGTTGCTGGCAGCGTGGTACGATATGCATGAGCAAACCTCAATAATTTATCGGGGGTAGCCTAGATTAGCAGATTTATTTATTTTAATGTTTAAAAGTACATGGACTTCTATGTAAAGCAGGGCTTTCTTTTTTTTCCTTTAAAAGAGGCAACAAGAAGTGCACTGGCTTGGCTCCAGCAGACTCCATTTTAAAACTAAGCAGGGGGGAGAAATGGTAAAAATTATATTGCTACTTCCTTAGAGCTCCTATGTAATATGCCCTAAAATAGAGAAATAGTTCTGCATTAACAAGAAACTTTATACAACTTGTGAGCAGCTTATTGTGGAACTATAGTCTTGTAATCACAGTTCTAGTGATAACAAAATGTGTGTGGTCTGTTTTATATGGTTGCAGTTGTCAGTTTTAAAAACTGAACACCAGAAACTATATATATTTTATTTCCTAAATGCTCTTGTAACTTATTTAAAAGAACTCATAGTTTTGGTGAATGCGACAGACATTTAAGCATGCCCTTTGTGTTAGCAAACTCTTTATTAATGAGGCATTGCCACTGATACTTTATTTTCCTGTAGATATTTGCCTTTCTACTTGTGTACATGTATGTGAGTAAAATTAGATAGATAATAGTATTCACTTAATTTCTTTTAAGAAAAGGGTGGTAATGAGAACACAGTGATACTATGTAAAATATTTCTCAGTAAAGATCTACCTGGAACAGCTCCCAGGTGACTGATCCAGGGGGTTTCCAGAGTTCTGTAGTCACAATGTTGGGCTCGTGTTTTGAAGTGAACCCTTTGCTTAGGTCTTGCTGCCGAGGTGGAAGAGCTGCTTTATAGTCAACCTCAGATGTACAGCAGGAAAAGTGGCTCAGCAACCATTTCTGCTTAACCAGAGGCAACCAAGGCACAGAGCGCACTGTCTCCAATGAGATCACGTTACTCAGCGGCCCTGAGTGATGCTTGAACTGTAGAGTTGAAGTTTTCGAAGAAGGCAACGTGTAATTATTCTCATTCCAATGTATTTCGAAACTATTGCAAAGCATAATTGTAATTATCAGCTGTCATCTGGAGAAACATTCAAAGATTGTTTCAGTACGAAGTAGATATAACTTGTGAAATTAACCTTATAGTTAACAACCTAATGTTTTCATCCCCCAATGTCTTGCGGTAGTGTTTTATTCTTCGCTATGTAACAGCAAAAAGAAAGGGAGTTTGTTGGTCTGTTTTACTGCATAATATATTTTGATTTGTAAGGGAGCATTATAAAACTCTTTTGCTCTTATTAATGCATTTCTTCTCTTAATAGCCAACAACTCCACCAAGCCAAGGGAGGCCTGATTCACCAGTTTATGCTAATTTACAAGAACTGAAAATATCTCAATCTGCACTTCCTCCACTACCTACAAGTGCTCCAGTCCAAATAAATGGGGAATGGGAAACCCATAAAGATACTACGGGACGCTATTATTACTACAACAGAGGAACACAGGAGCGAACCTGGAAACCTCCACGTTGGGCCCGAGATGCAAGCATAAATAAAGGGGATTCCCAGAGCCATGCAGATCATGAGGTAGCTCTTTCGTAGATCAAACGTGGGCTTGTAATGTGTGGGACTGCTGTTCTGCTGTGGAATTTGATAATGATTTAATTTCCAATCATGAATCTCTAATTTAGAGATTTGAAGGAGTATCTTCATTTGTCTTCTCGGTCATGTGGCTGGATATGAAGTGATAAACATGAGCAATTTGTCTTTTTGTTCACTGTGTGTACAGCAATGAGTACATGAAATGTACAAGAGATCAAAAACATCAGTGCTTACAGTTATGGAAATGCTTACAGTTTTGAAGCGGAGTGTTGTGGTTTTTCTTTTAAAGGGAGAAGCTAATAGAAATTTTGTGCCTCTGCAATATGAATCTGCCAGGATTTGGAGGGAGGGAGGCCATGGTAACTTGTGTGCCGTGGAGTGCGTTCCCTTTCCCTGTGTGTTCAGAGCATGGCTGCACTTTCAGAAACAGCATTTAAGGGGAAGCAGGGAAAGAGCCACCACACATCCCTCCCGAGAGGGGAAAAATGAGGGAGGGAGGAAAACGTTCAAACTTGAATCATCCCTTCGTGTGCTCTTGGAGGTAGAAGAATCACAATGAACAGAGAAGAGCTAGTTTGGCTGTATGACTTGTTAGGGCATTTTATCGTAGCGTTTGCTTGGGGGAATTGAATTTAGGTGCTCGTCAATGGCAGGTTCTGTGTATATCCTTAGATGAGAACAACATTAAAGGAGCAATATTTTTTAAGTTAGCTTTGAGAAAACCCTTCTCTTCATTCTGTAAATGATATCTGGGTATCTTAAGATATAAACATTGCCTTGCTAGGAGGTCTGCCTAGCCAGTGGTGCAGAGGCTTGGAAGAGAGGAGGAAGCAGAAGGGATTTGTCCTGGCTTTTGGGTGTCTGGCCAGGGAGCTTCTGGCCAGACTGCAAACACTGGGTGGATCAGTGGATTTCTTTTGTCATTTATATAATCCTTTTACCCTGAATCTTTTGTGCATGAGGTGCTTTAGAAAGCTGCCTTTGGTTGCTTAAGGCAGTTAAAACT
Organism: Crypturellus soui; assembly: GCA_032275445.1. NCBI lineage: Eukaryota > Metazoa > Chordata > Aves > Tinamiformes > Tinamidae > Crypturellus > Crypturellus soui. Next base: position 162,825 of record JAUBNY010001021.1, read on the forward strand.
TAATACAAAGCTATTTACTTTAAAAGCTTGTTTGGGATAGTATTTCTGAAGTGCAGATACATTGAGTACAGCTGACTGCTGCAGAGGGCTGGGCAGTGGTGTTGTTTTACCTGCAGGGGTTCAGGTAAAGCACAGTAATGTAGCTGAAATGCAGATTGCTATTTAAACGTGCTTAAAATAGTGCTCTTAAAATAGCCCTCTTGTATTCAAACTGTACTTAAGCTAATCAGCTTCTCAATTGAAAGACAAAGCAAACATCTAGCAATAAATCTTCCACTTCCGTATGCCCTTTAAAATATATAGTTTTGCCAGATTCTCTCTTGAGCTGCTATTTTTACATAGTTTTAAAATTTAATTGTGAGCTGCTCTAAAGTTTTAGTTTGCTGAGAGTCCTGGTGCACAAGTCCCTGGTGCCCTGGGCCCCGATGGCAGGAAGGGGCAAGAAGCCCTTGGCAGTTCCCCCTCCACTGGCACCTGCAGCAGTCCCGTGTCTTCTCTTTGGCTGCTGGCAGCAATAGTGAAATTCGTAAAGTGTCTCTAAATGTCACTTGGCCATCTCTGATGATTGTCTATTAATTTCTCAACCTTTTGCCAGGTAAGGCCTTGGTTCTCATTACAGATAAGGTAATTATTATTTGGGATTTGAACACTCCCTACAAGGAACTGAAATGTTTCTTTTGTCACTTTTCTTCCCTGTCTTCATGGAGAGGGCTTCTAGTAAGCCTTGTCTTTTCACCCTCCCCATCTGCAAATGAGAGATCTGTCTTATTCCCAACTCTGTGCTGCCACTTCATCTTGTGGCTGTATTTTATTTCCAGGACAATTCAGTTCTTCAGTCATTTGTGAAGCTTAATGCATTTGGCTTTCAGATAATTTGTTTACCAAGCTTCAAATCATTCTCATAGTGAAAATAGTGAAATAGTGAAACTGATGTAATTTATTTTGGTGGGGTAAGGAGGCTTTTGGAGGTCTAGTCTGAGTTACCATCAATCATTTCAGAGTTAGAGAGCAATAAAAGCACGTGCTAGAATGTTAAATGTCAATAGTTATCTCTAGCAATTTGTCCGCAGAGGAGTTGGTAGCTTATACGAGATACCAAAATGGAAAAGTGAGTAAATATGAAGAATGTATCAATGAAGTATCTAACTTGTAGAAAAACAACAGTATTGCCTTTAAATTGCAAATCATAAATCTTCAATTCTAAGTATTCAGCATATTCTCCTTGCCCTGGCAATAGTAGAAACACTTTACAGTCTAGGCAGGTTAAATGGGAAACAGAAATGCCTCCTGAGGGTGCTTCGTTTTTTCTAGGTGCTTTGTGCACACTGGTCTCTGCCTGAAGAATTTCCATTTAAATGGAAAAACAACAAGAAAGATGGTAGAAAAGATTAGATGGGGACATTTTCATAATCAGTTTTTTAGTCCCACGACTCTGTTAGGAGGTGGGAGGTTCAGTGGTGAGGCTTCCTGCAGGGAAGTGGCTATGATGCCATCAGGAAGGGGCAAGGAAGGTGGATTAAACAGCAGTGAGGTGAAGAGCATAAAGGTGGTTAAATGCTGTAGAAATGTAGAAAGTGGAACTGAGAATTGCTGAATGTGGTTTAGCCAGAGTTCTCTTTGACCCCCATTTAAGCAGCTTTAGCATTTGTCCTACTAGCTGAGGGATAAACAAAGCCTTAGCTTGATAAACTTAGTAACAACTTAGGAATTTTGTTCATGTTTAGATCTGCAAAGGTTAAATTCCTAGATTGTGTAGTAGGTGGGATTAGTTAAGCCTTGGAACAGCAACACTATTATTATACAAATGCATTGTGTATAATTGCAATGCATAATCCTTCTTATCATGCAGGTTTTTTCTCCCTAGCAGGATTTTCACTTGGGAGCTCTCTGTTTTAGTTTTAAATGCGTTGTTGGAAGTTTAGTGTCTGAATTTGCTTGGAAGAGGTAAATACAACTACAGAGTCACAGAGTGGTTGAGGTTGGAAGGGATCTCTAGAGATCATCCAGTCCAACCCCCTGCTCTTGCAGGGAGA
>JAUBNY010001021.1:180833-195914 GCA_032275445.1 Crypturellus soui
CTGCCTTAGGCTGTTCAATTTAATAAGGCCAAAGGCTTGTTAGGAGGGTGCTGCACATAAGATTGCTTGTGATCCATATACATCACAAATAGTCTAAAGAAAGGTCTAATTTTAGAATTAAATTTCAATTCGTTTCTTCCAGAGAAGATGTGAGCTTTAGAAAATAAAGTACATTCGTCACTAGCTTGGGCAGAGCTCATGAATTTGCTTAGAGAGCTACCAGATTCAGTAGGAGTAGCACTTTATGCTGCACTAAAGCAATACCCTAAGCACGGGCTAAACATTAGTGTCCTGGAAAGCGTGTTGTTTTGTGCATGTAGAGAAAATCTACAAGGTTCATGAAAGACCTGTGTCTTCGGTAAAAGTTGTCAGAGTATTTCAGAAAAAAAAAACATAAAAATCAGTATCCTCGTCTGCAGTTATAGACCATTTAACTTTGAGATTTAGAATAGAATGGTGGAGAGAATGTGGGTGTTTTCCCCCCCTTTTTGTATAATTATTTTTTCATTGGATCTAAAACTGAGGATGTTTTGTTAGGATAAAGCCAATCTGGACTCTTTCCTAGGTTGATTGTTTCAACTAATAGCTTAGTTCTTAAATTAGAAACTGCTAAGAACATTTCTGCAGTTACTGAAAAGGAATTGATTAGGAAAAATTGAATGCTTCCTTAGCACCATTCACTGGTAGGACAAAGAAGACTTGATATGAGAAAATTATAGAATTTATTAGCTTATTTTGAGTCACAAATGGGACAAATGTATTTCCTTTTTTTAGCATATTCTTTCTAAGCAGTCTTTATGTGCTTTTATAAACCAAATACGCTTACCTCTTGACCTCTGGCACAGCGCTCCCTTTTTTCCAACATTCACAGGTGGATTTCCAGATCAGTACCGAGGCAGACCACTTAGATGATTTTCAGCCACAAGACAGAACTAAGTAGTTTAGAATTCTAACCTTTTGCTTGAGGGTAGGAAGAAAAGGACATCAAAGAAAAGCTTCAGTCAGCTGTTTTAAAAATGAATATATTAATATTTTTATGCAGTTCAAGCATGTTTTATTTAAAATATGCAATTATGCTAGAATAACTTTAACAGAAGAATTCAGATTTAAGTCTGATTGCTTGTCAGTAATCTTGTTTTTCAAGTACAAGTGTACTAGCACATAAATGATTACACCTTTTATGTTTAAAATTTCCACTGTTTTGTGCCACAAAGAATTTGTTGGACTTGCCCGAGAAACCCAGGCCTTGCAGAAAGGAGGCTTTTTACCTTGTGAATGGTAGTGAATACTACCCCAGAGGGGCCTTGTTTCAGCAGTCTCTGCATATTTAAATGCACTTACTACAGTTTCTTGAAGTTGTAATGTAGACAAGTATGGCTCATTGCCAGGAACTGGTTATTTTGGGGGAGATTCAATTCAGTGCCTTAATGACAGATGAAACAGATTTTCTTCTAAATTTATATCTAATTCTGTCTTACAGGGTCAAGAGAAATATGGGCTATTAAATGTGACAAAAATTACAGATAATGGGAAGAAAGTTCGGTAAGTCTCCCCTGCGAAGTGTGTTGGCATAACAGTGTGTGTATGGCTTTTGACTTCAATATTGGCTTTACAGCACATCTCGTAACAGATAATGCCGAACAAGTATGGCTTGTTCCTTTATCTGATTTGGCTATGCTTTCCCCTCCCGCCTTTTTATTGTATCTTTATTTTTAAAATCTTTTAAGTCTAGTTTTGTTAGCTCCCTGCCAGCCAGCCTCCTTCTCCTGCAGGCTCAGTCGGTAGCTCAGGCCTTGCTGAGTCCCTCTGAGCCAGCCCAGCACTGTGGGGCAGCAGCTCTCACCCCGTCGCGGCTCCCCAGAGCCACCCAGGGGAAGGAGTGGACAGTGGCTCACACAAGTTTCCACTGGAGCTTGGAGCTCTTCAGTAACAACTTGACTTTGAGTGGTGGGAATAGGCTGCTGGGCCTTGGCAAGCTTTTTATATGTTTTTAACCTCAGCAGGACAGCTACTCATGCATAAAAGCAATTTGTCAGGCAGCTGCGACACCTTTATGTTTTACGGATGCACGAACACTTTATTGCCAATGTAAATTAGGCTGTTATATCAAAGTAGGTCAGGTGCAGCCCTTTTAAGGGTGAACAGTGGCAGATGCATTTCCAAATTGTGCTGTATTTTTAATATCGCGCATTTGGCTGATGTTTCTCCTGCTGAACTACTTTGCTGTCAGTTTGCTTTCTTTGATTTAGGCTTTGATCAGGCAAAGACTAGCAGTGTAAGGTCCTTTCTACAAATACAATAGCAATTAGCACTTCCTGATGGCACTAATGATTAAACCTATAAGTAAGTATACTAACACACAGGTCAGCTGACCATCAGTATTGGCAGTAAATATCTCTAAGTCAGTCGATCTGATACCCATTTACAAATTTTTGCAGAAAGAATTGGACGTCTTCATGGGCAGTATTACAAGGTTCGTCACTGCTGTTCACTAAAACCCAAGGAAGTGGAACTGGCTGGGTAAGCTCAAGAACAGCCCCCTCCCCTCTCCCATCCCCTTTTAGCATTAATCGCATTAAGCAGAATAATGTCTATGCATTATTTGTAGGGCTTAAACACTAAGGCGCATGCATAATTGAGGGCTGGAGGGAGCTTGTGTGTGGAAGGAAGCTGGCAGGAAGACAGCTTAATGTAGAAATTGTGATGCAGAGTGAGAAGAATATCAGATATGCTAGCTTGTATTTGAAGAATGTTTTTGCACTTGATTAAAAAAAAAAAAAAAACTGATAAGCTGCAGGACATCTGAATACCTTTTTATTTTAATTGAAGGAAGACCGTGTAGGCTGAAATTCTTATTCCAGAGCAAGTATTTTGGGGTTCCTTACAAATATGTTGTCTAAAGGGTTCTTTTTGTCATACTGTTCTTGGATATCTTTCACAAAGCAAATATAATTTTGGATGCTTTATATTTATAATAAAGAAAACAGCCTGCTGCTTATTGTAATGCACTGGCATATGAGAGAAATAGTGTGAGTGAAAAGGACTCTAGCAGGGGATGTGTAGACAGGAGAGCTTTGAAGCTCCACGCAAGCAGTCTGCCTGGGATGCTGTTGCCTTGCATGTCATTTACTCTTGCTCTCAGGAATTCCACATTTTGTTTTTATCTGTCTATAATATGCATTACAAATATTTGTACCTGTTTTGATATTCCCAAAATATGAACCAGTTGTTTGGTATTACCCTCAAGTTGATAATTATTCAATGTTTATATTATTTCTGTCTTAATAGTATTTATAATTAAATTGACTCTACTTATCCATTTGCATTCTTGCATTAAGGGGTATAGAAGTGATTCTTTATCTGTGGGTTACTTACCCACTTGGGGAATTCTGATTTTAAACTGCATGTGGTTGTCCTGTAAGAACTAATAGCAGGTCAGAGACACTGTTGATTATGCCAGCAAATTGTCATGCTAATTCCACCTGTGAATGAGTGGTGTGCCAGTGATGCATGCACTTCTGCCATGCTTTACTGAACTTGGGTCACTTTTTTCCCCCTCTTTTTCATTTTTTGCTTGTTTGTCTGTGGGAGTAGTGAATTGGTATTGACCATTCTTTTTTTGAAGTATTTTATTCATTTTAGAGTTGCCTATGTTCTTTTTCTGCCCTTCTGTTTCTTTTGATGGAGTGGTTGCAGAAAATAGTAAGGACAGATGAATAACAACAGAGAGAACAGAAGAGTAAGGTTGGGCAAGATGGTCATGCAGGTGGGAGAGGTAAAAGGAAGGAAGAAGTAAAACCAATATGAGATAGTGTGAATTACACTGGGATTTCACACTATTTCACTGGGAAAATCACTTTCCTAATACTGGGATTAGGAAAGCGATTTAAATTAATTCCTCTGCTTCCATCTGCGTCCACCGACCATTATCTATAGTTTTGTCAAGTTCAGTTTCATCAACCTCCTTGATAAAGCAGAAAATCTCAGGCTTGATATTTGTGTGCAAAAGCTTACTTACTGCTACTTTTTTGAGCACACTAATATTAAAAATGTAAACTGATAGCTTTGCACTTTGTTTTTAGAGCTAAAGACCCAATAAGTATTTTGATTTTATGCATATATATATATTTTTTTCTGGAATAATAAATTATTTCAGATTTAAGACACACAGTAAGCTAAGAGTCTAATGATAAATAATGGTATTATTACAAATATATATGTACTGGATTGATATATCTATAATGGAAGCTCATAGATACAACCCAGCTGTTACATAAGGATACTACTGTAAATTTTGTTGTAGCTTCTAAATTATTCAGTGGTAAAAAGAATGCATCAATTAAGTATATAATTTAAATGCAGCAAAAGTATCGCGATCACTGCATGGTAAGAATATTTCTGTGCGAGACTGTCAGATCTCTGTACTTTCAGATAGCCAAATACTGTCAATATAATGAACATTAGAAACATGAATAAAATGAAATTATTTTCAAAATGTTAAAGGAGAACTTTCAAGGGCTCTGTGTTGTATATCTGTTTGACTGCTCACAGCTTGGTAGATATGTAAATATTCGGTGCGCACGATTTTCATCTTGTGCTTGGAAAATATTTTGAGGGGATATTTAAAACTGAGATCTGCATCAGTATTTTAATATGATTAAATCAAGTCAAGCAGCCTTTGATATGGTAAGAATTACATTTTTATCTCCTTCTTAGGAGAATAATTGTTTAGCACTTGCCTGGTGATTGACGTAACTACATCTCCTTTTTTATGTGCATTCTGTGCATTTTCCATGCATTTTATGACTTCATCCCTCCTCTTCCTTTTTCTTGTCAAGTCATTTTGCCAGTGGGGCTCAATTCCTGAGCTCTTGCTCTCGCTGCTCTCTTCTTGGAAAGTTGCTCTCAGTCGGCGGCCTGCTGTGACCTATGTGTGCCCTGCCCCAGTGTCAGCTCTCACTGTATGTGTTCCTGGTGCTTGCCTCATCACTGTAAGGCTGTTTGCCCCTAAGCTTGAAATTCAGGAGCTTCATGAACTTCCACGACATTTGTTCTGTCATTTCACGTAACACCTCATATCCTGTTTGCCATTCCTGAAGGCTGTCTAAGGAACAAATTAACACAAGTGATTGTAATGATCCTGTAATTATTCTAATGGAACACACTGCAAAAATTATCTGGTTCATCAGTGCCAGAACCGTAATCCCAAATTTACCTCCTGTTTGAATCATTAGTGCCTTGACTAATAAAGAGCATGATACGTCAGTATTTAACAGATATTTTGTGTCTAATTCTTTCTAACACAATTAATGTAGTGTGTTTGTAAGATGCCTATGATGCCTTGGATATAATGATGTATATGATATTGGTTTATTATACCTTTAATTAAAAATACCTGAAAATAAAAGTCTTAGGCCTAAGAAGATGAAAGAAAAAGAGGTCAAGGATATTCTGTTTAAATATCAAACTTTAAAAGTTGATGTAAATTATAAGATGCTTTACTTGAAGTAAACTAAGTATCCATAGATAGTTGTAGGACGTAGATATCGAGGGTGGAATTACTGCTCCTCAGAAACTGGTAGGGCAGTTTGCTGGTGGTGAGTAAGGAGGCATTTAGATAATAATGTTAGTGTTGGAAGAATGAAACAGGCTGTGCAGTTGTTTTTAATTGCTCTTTTTCAGTGCTTTAATGTAATCAGAATCAAACTAAGGTTTACATGACAAAAATGATACAGAAAACATTAAAATGACTCAATTTGGCTTCCCGAGGACTGGAGTTTTAGAGGTTATACAACCATTTTAGCATCTTGGCTGTATTCCCCCTAAAAAGTAGGCAGAGAGGAATACATTAGGAGTTTAGTTGGGATAGCAACACTTTAGAAGTGATCACTACCTTATTTTTCTGTGGTCATTACTGTCTTGAGGTGCCAATAACTGCAGGATTATTTAATTAATCTTGTGCTAAAAAATGATGCAGGTGCCTTTCCTTTTGTCTTCAATCCATTGCAGCTTGTGTGGAAGCTGAGGCCAAATGATTTGTACACATTTTGTATTCTTTAAAACGCTGTTAAAATGTGAGAGTTGTAACATTCATTGCAGCTTCATAAAGCCTGACAAGCAGTAATTGCTTAGAAAGGTCAACCTGCCAAGTTTCTGTCATTGCTGCATCTCTTCAGTTTCAAGTGTGGCAGAGGTTATAAATCAAATAAATGCGAGTAAACTTCAAAATAAAACATGAAGATAAATGCTTTTCAAGTTTGAATTGTGCAAATTTATTTTACTCTGTTACGCTACTCTGCTTATATGCAAAGTTGCTCTATGTACCTTACTACGGTTCATCACTATTGCACAGCTGAGTGTATGGGAGCATCCCTGAAAATATTAGTTCTCCATACTGATAAATGCATCAGACATCCTAAAAATATATGGAAATTACTCAAAATTGTTGGTCTGAATTACCCAAAGTGACTACAGGAGATCATATTTTTGCACGTGCGTTTCAGTTACCTCAGTGGAAGAAGAGCGGAACAGCAGTCTGGATTAAAAATAAGTATTAAATTGAATGCCAGTTGCTCAGAAAAGGTGGAAATACGGGCATGGAAATAGTTCAAATGAATCTCATGATTGTGGTTCCCCAAAAAAAAACAAAAAAAACTCCAGTGGAGGGTGGGTTCATACGTAGGTCAGCTGGCAGTGTTGCAAATAGACATCTCCCCTCTTCCTGTCTCAAAGTGTTTTCTCTTCCAAACTAGGAAGTTTGAAGCTAGGGCAGCTGAAAAGAATGAGGGAGAACTGAATTCATCCTGGCTAGCACTGATTTTGGCAGTGCAGGCTGTCTTTTGGGAGAGCAGAATTTACAATCGGGTGGTAGTAGATGCTAAAGAAAAAGATTTTCTTGCAACTGCTCCCAGCAAAGCCTGCTTACAGGAGCATCCAGTTGCGTTTAGTTAACCCCTGTGTGCAGAACCTCTGAGCAGCTGTATAATGTATTTGTTCCTGGGAGGTTTTGAGGAGCGAAATGGCTGCTGGCTTCTTGTTTTCACAAAAAAAAAACTCCTTAGGACATGAGACTGCCCAGTTTATCAGAGAGATACTTGCTTGCCATAGAGACTCCTTGATCCTCACACAGGGATAATTAAATGACCGTGCTGACTGTATCTTAATATAGTGCAATTCAGGGGGTTGGGCTATGAAATGATAGCAGCCTTTTTTAAAATGGGACACTCATCAGTAGGGGATTATAGCATGCAAAAAAAGAGCTCTCAATTAGATGTCAGTTTTGTGCAAATATGAAAGAGGGAAATTCAATTGACTTCATGTTTGGGGTATTTTTAGAGAAAGAAGGAAGAGTTATGCAAGGCACTTACCAGGTTTTGTTGCAGTGTTGCATGCAGTTCTACTTGCAAGGGAAAGTGACTGTAATTTAGTGAAAAAGTGAAGGATACTCTTGGGTTGATTAGAGAAATACAAGGTTTATTTGTTTAAGGCAAGTTTAGCCACTTCTTATATATCTGGATGTTAGTTTGGTTGGGGAGGAGCAGGTCAAAATTCCAGAGGAAGGGAAACAACTTGCAAGAAAGAATTGAAGGATTTGTTTAACTCTTCCACATGAGGTTCCTGAGTGGCCTTCCAAATGTACAGAGAAGAAGAGAATTAAAAAGGGGAGCTCATTGGAGCAAGGAAATAGTTTGGATCTCACCATCCTGCTCTGCATTCAACAGACTAACAACCTGGAGTCAGGGGGCAAATGTTCCGTTTGGCCAAAATACTGACTGTAATGTTTCTAGTTGTTCCTGTCCAACTTCCTTCATGTCCCATGCTGCCCGGTGTCATTTAGGAGGTTCTCAACAGCCCCTGTGATCCTGCAGAGAACTCTGGTGCTGCTCCCCTCCTCTCCACTCTGTAAATAGGTCTTGGTCTTTTGCCACACATTTCTAGGCTGTGCCAGGCAGTCCAGCAGTGTTTTGTGCCTGGCATGCTTGGGTTGTGCATGAGGTAGCAGTGTGAATCCACCCTACATAGCTAACTGGTGTGTGTTGCCCACAACTGTGGGAACACATGGACACAGAAGACTTGTCCCAGCTCATGTACCATTAGCATGGGGCCAGGGCTGGGCCTCTGTCAAAAGCTGTGGTGTGGTTGTTCAGAAACAAGCTTGGGTGAGGAGCATGAGAATCATGGTAGAAAGCTGACATCTTATGGGGCTAGCTTGAAATATTCCACTAGCCTGTTATTTTAAAGGCAGAATAAGAAAGTTAGGATGCTACTAATTGCTATTAGAATCCAAAGGAAGAGATTTTCTGAGATAAACAGCTTGTCTAAACCGTAATTAGTATTATTAGTGCAGAGATAAATGTAAAATTAAGAGGAGAAATAGCTCACTGATGTTCTCCTCAAACTGTTTGAATGGTTGCTTGTGAGCTAAATGCTTTTGTTTATTGCGTGGTTATTTGATGTTTGTGTAATAGCTAGACAGTGAAATCAATTATCGTTTAGTTTCTAGGGCATTCTGCAGTTTGGTAACATATGAAATTTCTTATTTTCCTTCAGTAAAAAGCATTGTTGTATTTACTAAAAGAAATCTTCCAAAAATGTAAAAGCTTTATTTCAGTGCAAGAGGAATGTCTTGTGCATTAGAGCGTAGTGATTCTTATCTAGCAAAACATCTAATTCTGGTTGGACTTTTGGCTTTTATGTACAATGTGTGGGTGATTAGTGGACAGTGTAATTTTTATATTTTTCATATTTTTTGTTAAACTATTTTTTTAGCTTTTTTTTATGTGTTAGACTGTCTTGGCTAAAGTTGATTATAGAAAAAATGCTGATATTTGATTGGCATTTAAAGTTATTCAAATTTTTAAACTTTAAGCTGAGTAGATTTAGGAATACTTAAAGAACTTTTTTGTTTTTTCCTTTTTCTACTTTGTTTCGTTCCTGCCATCACCTCTGTTGGTTTGTGGCAAAGTACAGTTTTTGTGTTAAATTAGCTAGACCGGAAATAAAATGTGTTATATTTAAAGGATTTCAAGATTTAGTACACATTAGAGTTCCTTCATCAGCATTGTTCCTTTTATTTCAGAAGTTTGGTGTCAATCAGTCTAAGCCAGAATTTACTGTCGATCTCAAAGGGGCATTGATTGACTGGGCTTCAAAGGACAAATCCAGTAAAAAGAATGTTATTGAGGTGAGTTATTTTATTTAAAGGAAGAATTATTTGTACTTGATTGTATTTTATCTAAATTTAAATCCAAACCCTTCAGTTAGCTCAGTCCTAAAACATATAATTCTCTTGTCTCCCAAATATATGTGTAAGTTTACAAGGATTATATTCCTAGTGTACTTATATGGATTTTACTTTTGAGTTGTAAATAGGATGTTATTGTTTTTATTGGTAAGTGTTCTTGAACTGATATTTATTTTCTAAAAGTTATGCCAAGTAGAAGGGTCCACTGTTTTAGGTAATTTCACTCTTGAACTGTAGCATGTTTACCAAGTCTCATGATGTCTCTTTTTGTTTCTTTAAAGCTAAAAACCCGCCAAGGAACTGAGCTCTTGATTCAGTCTGATAACGACAGCTTTATTAACGAATGGTATAAAGTTCTTAACTATACCATCAACAATCAGGTATGTGTTTGAATCGTGGAAGTTCTGTTTTCAAGATAATATTATTTAGCAGAATAATTTGTGTACTGTCTACATGAGTGCTTCATCTGTATCTTCATTTCTTGATTTTCTTTGGTGCGGCAGGAGGTCAGTTCCTGCTAATGACTAGTGAAATAAAATTAATGAAGGGAGAAAGATGGTCCATGGGACTGAGAATTGGGATATTTGGGCTATGTCTGCAGCTCAGAAGGGAGCTTCCTTCTGTGGCTTCTTATAAACAGAAAAGTGATCAGGCACTTGCTATTGGTTCTGACAAACAAGGTTTAACATCTTAGAATTTGCAAAATGGAGAAAATATTGCCCTTGTTTCACTATAATTTTTGTGGTTACAGGCTTGGTTGTTGCCCATAAGATGCATTTATGCTGACTGTTTAGTCTCCAGGCTATGGGTTATAATTAACATTGATGTTTCTGTGTTGTCAGTCTGCGGCCTTCATTTTCTGTAGCCCTGGTGGTGGTTTCCACACATGAGAATCCAAACAGCTCGCTAATATGAAGTTTAGGGTTATTTTATTTTTTTTTTTTGAGTGCTCACAGTTTGCAACCCTAATGCTTTGCTCTGAATGCTCTTTCCTGGTATGAAAATGTCGTGAGGGTTAATGAACAACAAGTGTCTTTCTCCTGTCTGATCAATGTAAATGAGACTGTTTCTGCCCTGCTTTAGTACATAGGAAAATGAAAAGTCTGAGACATAATTTGACCAGCAGTGAGGTATTACATTTTAGATTGAGGTGATAAGTGGTAGAATAGGGAGAGTTTTCAGCGCTATTGATGAAATGTGAAGTATTATTGGAAGCTGGTGGTAGCTGAAAGACCTTGTAATAACAGACTACAAGGGAACAGATAAAAGGTATCTTATAGACTCCCTCATATTTCAGAGCATTGAATGCCTCAGACACACAGATCCTTCAGATTTGAAGCAAATTTGCAGTTGATGTTAATAGTGGCCAATACCTTTCCTGGAATTGTTAGTTCCAGTGTGGTGAAATCTTCAGATGATAAAGGTTACTACTTAGGCTCTAGTCTCTGCTCCTTCAGGATGCTATTAGGGCAACCTACCATATCTGTATATCTGGAATATTTGTAAACTGATATTTGAATATTGTAGCTGTGATTTTACAAAAAGAAGCTCCCAAAATTACACTTGTTCCATAATAAGAATATACAGTGATTTTTCTGAAGCAAATTAAATAATCCCCAAATGCTCTGAGGCTCTCTGAGTAGAGATGTCATGTCCAGATGATCCCAGTGGTAAAGGAATCTTTAGCTGGGACATTAGCTGGGAGACTGCCTGTATATATTGGCCTTTTGGCTTGTAAAAGGACTATCCAGACCTTTTCATGGAATCATAGAGTCATTATGGTTGGAAAAGAGATCATCGAGTCCAATACCATATTTTGGAAGCAAATAAGAAAAAGGGCAGGTTAAAGCCCTTCAAGCTAAAGCACAGCTTAGTTGATATCTTTAATGTTTTACTTATTCAGTGGTTAGGAGTATGCAGCACTGCGATATTTTTTAAATGGCCTAGTGTTTCATAAAATTATTCACTCTGCCAGTGGGAGTGATAGTGCTTTTGAAGATGATTTTGGCATCTAGAGTCCGGGACGGAATCAACTGACTGTTATTAAATACAAAGTATATTGGGTATATTGAGGAAATCTGCACGACATGCTATCTTGTATGTGGACATGCTGTTTTCTATGCACTGCCAAACTGACCACTGCATCTGTTTAAATTGATAGGTAGTAGAGTCTGATGAAGCATTAGAAGATGAACTACCAGATTCCCCTGGAGTAGAAAAACAAGACAAGGAGAAAGAGAATAAAGACTCTAAGAAGCTTCGTTGTGAGTTTTCAAATTTCTAGAGAGGGATGTCAGTTATGCCAAACAAATTAAGATCAGAAATGGATGTAAATTAATAATAGTTAAAAAAAGAAAAAAACTTCAAAGAAGTACTAGTACACAGAAAGAAAAAAAAAACATGATTTTTTTTCTGACTTCAGTGTTGTTAATAAAAAAGAATTCCAAAGGCCACTGAAAATGAAACTGCTTTGATACAGTTTACTCTATATAGCAGTTCACTGTTTTATATATATATACATATATATATAAAGTGTTACTATATATATATATTAACTATTCAGTTATGTTTACTTAATAATAATTAAGAACAGTAGTCTTTTTTACAGAATGTGTAAATATTTTCACTGTTGCCTTTTAACTTAAGCTGCAGTTTCTCCGAGTTGCGAATTCATGTTATAACAGCTCATTTAGAGAAACCGATAAATTTTAATTACTTCTTCAGAATTGAGAAATTATTTGCAAGAAGAGACAGGACTGTATTTTTAAAATGCCATGCTCAATTTATACGCGTCGGTTACCATTTAGTGTTAAAAGCAGCACTATTTTATAAGATTTTGTCTCTTCAAAGTTTGACAAATGGATAGTATGTGCAAAGAGTTCAGAAAGTTATGGGAAAAATATAGATGTAATGCACATGTGAAGGATTTTGTTTGATGCTTTTGAGCTTTAAATTAATTTTTTTTCTTTTGCTTTTTTTGACAGATAGATACCACATTAATTTTGTGAGTATTCACACTAAATGTTTCTTTTTCCCCAGCAGTGAAAGTTCCTAGTAGTATAGATTCTACAGAACAGAAAAAGACCAAAACAAAGCTAAAGAAATTTCTTACCCGACGCCCTACGTTACAAGCTGTCCGTGAAAAAGGCTACATTAAGGGTAAGCTTTCAAACTTCCAAATAGAGGAAATAGTTTGAAAAGGTGAATTTCATGATTCAAGTATGCGATGGAGTTTAAGTGCCCTAGCTGTAGAGTAAAACATGTATATAGGTGGCTGAACAAAAGACTTGGTTGCAAGTACAATTGGTGGTTACCATTCCTCTGAGTAATGCTACAAGCTACGCTTGATGGAGGGGATATCCTTTTCTTCAGCTCGCTTCTGGCAACTGGAAAATTAAGACATGATGGTGCCTGTCTGGACCTGGAATGCTCTAGAGAGTCCATTTGCTCTGCTGTGCTGAGAAGGAGATTTTGGCTAGCCAATAATCCCTTGTGCATACAACGGAAGGAAAAGTGGCCGGTGTTTTTTCAGGATGGTGCTGAACACATGTGCATGTTTCCATCTGTGTCACAAGGGTTTTTGTGGGTTTTTTATCTGTCTGAATGGAACCAGACATTCACACATCATCTCTTAAGAAATCGCATATTCAAGCGAACGGGGTGAGGCTGAAGGTAGGGCTGGGAAATTCATCTGTCAGTCCAACATCTTTAAAGAAAGCATGGAGATAGGTCTGGGGAAAACTTCAGTCCTAACATAAAGTCTGGACCAGCAGTTTTCACAGCATTACAAGTATCTGTTCTCTGGCCAACTTTATTTTCACTTTTATTTCTTTTATTGGTTGGTTTATAGAAAACTCACCTCTTGGATTGTCCAGTTTTGAAAAATCTCAAAATAATCAGTGTGGATAAGTGTCTATATTTAGATTCCAACCCTACAACAGGGCTTTCTATACATAGCTCTGAATGGATGTAAAGATCCATTACTCACAAATCCATTTAGAAATTAGCCTTTCTCTGTAAATGAATATTTAATGATGAATTAGACAGTACTTACAATGAAATATTATATTTTAAAGCTTTTTTCCAAGTAATGCCAGGAGTTTCTAAGTTTCCTGAAATTTCTTACCTCTCTGTTCAATTTGTTAATAAAGATTAGAGTAAATGTATTTTATACTTGGGATAAGAATTTGGCATAGGAGAACATGGGAATCCTTTCTCACTGCAATAGTGACTATGTGACCCATTGAAGATGGGTTAAATGATTTCTGTAGCGAAGGTTCCTTACTCGAGCACTCACACTTGTGTAACTGTTGATACCTTTTCTTACTGGAGGCTGTTGAGAACTCTCATAAACTGTTTTCATTTTATTACTGTGGTGGTTGTATGCAGTAGTCTTTCCCCTTGGTAGAAGACTGTGTGAATATGAACTAATGCTGTCACGTGAACCCTGTTCCACTATAAATCTGTCTCTTTATTTGGTTGCAGATCAAGTGTTTGGTTCCAATCTTACCAGCTTGTGTCAAAGAGAAAACAGCACGGTGCCAAAGTTTGTGAAGCTGTGCATTGAGCACGTTGAAGAACATGGTAGGGTGCTTTGTTTGCTTGTGTCAAAATCTCTTGCATGTCACATTATTAAACTTCAGATGTTTTAATCCCTAAAGTTCTGTAGATTTATTTGGAAAAAAAATCCGAAACCTCTATCTGTAGTTAGTGATGAGTTACCAAGTGTGGGGAGGTAGGTTGGATCCCACTCAAGCAGTGGGAGGGAATCTTAAAATTGAGACTTCAGTGTCCTGCAAGATGAGGAAAAGGTGGGACAGTCTGCTGGCAGCACAGACTGAAAGGAGAGATCTCATCTTGTCAGATCTTTTTCAGATAAGAGAGAGAGTCTGTCAGAGCACAAATGGAAAGTTTAAGCACTCTCACAAAATCACTTACATTAAAACTTAGCGGAAAGAAACTTTAAGAAAAAGTTGTGTTCTGGCTCTGCATATTCTTTGACTGCCCGAAAACAAGTCTGTCCAGTTACACTCATTGTAGGTGATGCTGTATCCATGTTTGGAGATTATCCTTGTCCATATATTTACCCAATTTTTGCTTGCGTTCATGGAAAATAAGTTTCTCCAAGGTAACTGAGAAAGTTTTAACAAAAAATGCACAGATGTTCTTTACATTAGACGATCTGGAGCGTCACACACAACTTTCAAAAATAGCACTGTGTTGTCACTGCTGGATTTGACTCTGGTCTGGGGTATTTTTCTTGCTGGTTTCTTGCTGTTGATGTTATTGCCATCTTGCTTTGAAAGATGAAAGACGACTCAGAGGGGAGTATGGGGTATCCATAATCATCATTTGAATGCATACCCATCTGTTGATTTGAGGGCATTCTCTTGAAAATTAGGATTAACGGGGAATACTGCAAGTTAATTTTAAAGTGTCTTCCATGAGAAGAGGATTGTTTTGGAACCTGTAGCTTTTTTTTCTAATTGTTGTTATATTAATATTCAGTATGGGAAGGGAAATAATAGCTACTTTTGTTGGCTCACTCCAGTTTCACAAACTGGCAGCCCTTTATAAGAACCATCGACTTTTCTCTTTTGTGATCTGCCATTTATGAGAAAGGTTTTTGTGCATTTTTACGTTTTGTTTCATTTTGAAGACTGGATTGCAGTGAAGATAGTGGTAAAGTTTTCATTTTTTAAGGGAAAGGAAGGCTTCTCCTGAGGGGAAGCTGACAGAAAGGAACAGCGTTCTCCCATTTCTCCAACTCTTCTTTCTACTGCCAGCACACTTCAAATCAGTCCTTCCTAGAAAGGAATGACTAGTGCATTGTGGGG
>JAUBNY010001021.1:196014-206653 GCA_032275445.1 Crypturellus soui
GGTGCTGGTAACTGTGCTGTGTTGCATCGGACAGGTCCCTGAGGAGCTGCAGGGACTGAAGGTATTCTGGCAACACTCACCCTCTCACTGGCACTCACTCGCATGTTGTATTAAGAAGCAGTTGGGTTAAGTTCTTTACCTCCTAATCACTTTTGATTATCTGCAGTAGCAACCAGAGACAGTTTTTCTTCTATGCCTGGTTAAGTGTACAGTGATGTGAAGGCAAGTGCCTTCAGTTTAGGAGGATGGTGGTGGTGATGAGTGTGCATGCACATCAGTTCTTCTCCATGCAAAGCCAGTCACTTGTCAGCTTGGAGATGCTCTGTTTGCATGAATTAATTTGATTTTCCTAACTGTACATTAAAAAATGGAACATCCATGAGATACATGAGCCGTGTGTGTTGGACTCCTCATTTTCTTGTTGCCTACCTGTGAAAAGCATCCTAAGTAAAACCCTAGTCTCATTGGGAATAATGAGTTGTTGCCTTGTTGCTTCTCTTCTAAGATACAAGAGGTTTGAGAGATTATTTTGAACCTCATGCTACAATATTTGGATCAGCAAACTAAACCACCTCATCTGACATGCCCTGTCCACTGAAAAAGCTAGTTTAGCTACAGTTTTCATTGAATCAGGTATTCTTTTTTATCCTCTATGTGGGTTGCTTTTGTCTTTACTTTTCCTAAGCAAACCTATAAATAAACAGCCTAATGGAGATTTGAGTGCTGTTGTATGTAAGGTATTAAAATGGATTTTATCTTTGTTTTAGGATTAGATGTCGATGGCTTGTATCGAGTTAGTGGCAATCTTGCAGTGATACAGAAGCTAAGATTTGCAGTCAATCATGGTGAGTTTTCTTCAGCTGTGCTCTTCTTGCATGTATTTTCAGATTGTTTGTTGAAGTTCATAGAAAACTTAGAATTTTTTTTTTTTTTTTTTGCTAAAGTGTAACTTTGGTCTTGGTGTCTTTCAAAATAGAATTATTTCTTAATTGGAGCACTCAAACTGCTAGAACATAATCCTGAGAAAAGGTAATAATGCAGTTTGAGGGGGGGAATCAAATTACCCTAATAACCTATGGGGATGGGAAAAAGAACAGTAAGCATGTTAAGCTTCTCTTGTCTTTGGGCTTGTATCTTAATGTTTATGGCACCATTTCCTACTGCTTTTTGGTGTGGGGGTCCTTGGCTTTTCTTGGGCCTACTCTATGTATAAGGCCTCTTCACAGGGCTCTAACTTAGTGTTGTTTGGTGGGAAGGTGACTTGCAGCTAGGAGAGGCCAAGGGCTCGCCTGTGATAGGGCATGGAGTCCTTGTTGGTGAGGAGTGAGCTGTGCCCTGTCAGCTGTGCCTGTCCCCCCTGGAGAGCCCCATGGCAGGAACTGCACGAGGTGCCAGTCGCAGCTCTGCCCGCCCCGTCCATCGCGGCCCAGAAAGACCCTGTCGGTGGGCGGAGGGGGAAATAACTGCTGCCGTTTCCCTCATCTCTTCCTTTCCTGAGCCAGCCTGAGGCTCATTTGTTTAAATTGTAGCAGTGCTTCCACTTCCTGGAGGCCAGTTCTTGTGTTACCTTAGTCCTTCTGAGAGAGCACGGGTGGCTGTTCCTGTATTTCAGCATTATGAGCATCTCTCACATGCCCCCCAAGTAGCCTCCCAGCCAGACGCAGAACTTTTGCACCACCTTTACACTGCTACATCCCTGTGTCCCAGCAGAAAACAGGCCCAAGGGAGTACATTTTCACTGCAGTGAAACAATGAGTACAGGAAAGAAGAGTAGTTAAAAGGATTTTTTAAAAAAAATCTAACATTCATTATTAATTTTCTCTTCCAGATGAAAAACTAGACCTGAATGACAGCAAATGGGAAGATATACATGTTATTACAGGAGCTCTGAAGATGTTTTTCAGGGAGTTGCCAGAGCCACTTTTCACTTATAATCACTTCAATGACTTTGTCAATGCAATTAGTAAGTCTGGAAAAAATGTATGTGCTTTTTATATAAATCCTGCTCAATATGCAGAGTTCACTAAATTAGTTGAGGTAGTAAAGTGAATGTTTGATTATGAATATGATGTGTAAGGTTTTGAAGTTGCTTGTCAGTAATATCTGGTATGGCCAGGAGATGGCAGTACGCTATTTAATATTAGTGCTGTGAAAAGGTAGATTTTATTTCCAGTTTGTAAAGTTTTATGCTAAAGTTTAAGCAAAAATGATGACATACTGCTTCTGCTCCTCTTTCACTTGCAGAGCAAGAACCAAGACAGCGTGTCCATGCAGTTAAAGATTTAATCAAACAGTTGCCAAAACCAAATCAGGACACTATGCAGGTGCTCTTCAGACACCTGAAAAGGTAAGATGCAGTTGCAAGGAAAAAGTTGGTATTGCTGATGATCTAAATAATTAATTAATTTAAACTACTAGCTGATAGTTTGTATTTTGTTTTTATGTGTATATTGGACTTGGTAATAGATCAGTAATATATCAGTCTGTATTTATACAGGCTTGCAGAGAATGAAACCAACTTCAGACAGTATGTGTCATAGCTGCGATGTTTGCTGCCAAGTCCTCATGTTAGAGGGATTGTGAGAGTATCAGGAATAGTATTTCAAAACAAACTTTTCCTTAGAGAAGGGAATCACAGCAGCTGTATGTCCTAATAGCAAGAGTAGTCACTAAAAAAATGCTGTGAATACTTATTTGCTTTGCTATGTTTCTTTTTTGTGTCATCCCACTACTCTAACACATTTTGCTCTCTCCTGGCTTCCAGAGTTGTAGAAAATGGAGAAAAGAACCGAATGACCTATCAAAGTGTAGCAATCGTTTTTGGTCCAACCTTATTAAAACCTGAGAAAGAGACTGGTAATATAGCAGTTCACACAGTATACCAGAATCAGATTGTAGAATTAATTCTGCTGGAATTGAATTCCGTCTTTGGACGCTGATGCTGTTCCAAGAGTGGAAAACAGAAGTGACGGGTTGGCAGCCGTGTTCCATCAGAAGTCAAACCTCTTGCTGAACGTGATGAACTATGTTTGTGGACCAAGCAGCAACTTGATTTTGCACTTTTGGGGAAGAGAGAAATGGGAGAAATGTTTGAACAGTTAAATGCAAATTAGAGAGAACACTTTGGATTTCTTTGAAAAAGTCAATGTAAAAGTGAACTGAATAGTTTATCATTTGCGTTTGTGAAGTAACATCTGAAAATTGCAATATAGGTTCATACACTGGATCTCTCGGGAGAGGAAAGCTATTAATCTCAAACTGGGTAGTCTGGAATTTTATTTAAAGTTTTTTTCCACTTGATAGGTAGAAGCCCTGTCAACTGGTTATGAAAAATAATTCCATGAAGTTGCATCCAAAGCTTACATATTACAACCTACACAGATCTGTACGGCACCTTTCCATGAGGCTTCTGCATGCAATGAATGTCTTAAAGTTGTGCTAACATTTTGGTTCAGTTATTCAGATCTAATTCCACACCTGATATCTGCTCTACTTTCTCCCTTTTCTTTTTTATTTTTGCTTTTGTTTTTTAACTTTTTCCTTTCTTTCTTTTCTTTTTCTCTCCCCTCTCTCCTCCGCCTCACAGACATTCTGGAACTTTAAAGTTGTTTTCTAGAGCAGCACCCTATTCCAAACACTGAACTTGCAGGAATATCCAGCAGCAAATATTTCTTTTGTGACATAATAGAAGTCTTATTTAATGCACGTGTTCCTTTTTCTTCCCCAGGATATTTCCTGAGTTCTGTGTAATACTGATTTACAGCTGAAATCCTAAGTGAATGCCGACTGTAACACTGTACTGAGTTCTTGGTATAATACTGTGGTAGTGGAAGTTTCTTGATGTAAATACAGACTGTCTTTTTGGATTTTGTATATAATTCTGTTGTTGTATAGTTTAAGAACATTCTAGTCACACATTTCTAATCATGGGTAGACTAGCTACAATAGCATCATGTTTCTCGTGGACGTCTGGGTTACAGCAGCGAAACAGGTTATGGGGAGGGCCAGGGGACCTAACTGTGTGCACTTTTAGATGTTAATTACATTTGCGGGCAAATAACTGCAATGCAAATGGTACTGGAAGAATACTGAGTGTGCTTGCTAAATTGTTAATGCACTACAAGAGGAGCCTTTTAGGTTATTTAATATGTACAGGATACATTAGAAAAAATGTATTATGAATTCTAACATCTACCAGTAGTGAAACTCATGTTTTGATAGATAGATGTTTGATGGAATCCATGATACTAAATTTACGAATTTCTTTTTACATTAATGTAGAATTTGTAAAATTGGTTTTGAAAGATTTTGTTACAGGGAGCATGGTCTGCTGAAGACTTTTTTAAATGTATTTTTCTAGACTAACTGCTGTATCTGACATATTTGTTATGTCTAACCTGAATAAAGAGAACCATTAGTTATTTTGCAGTTTGCCATTCCCGGTTCAGACGACCTGGAGCCCATCCAAACAGTAAGACTGCTCTATCTTATTGCTTAGCATGGATGCTGCCCACAGCAGAGAGTCGTCATGCCCTGTTAGAGGACAAATGCTTACTTTATAACCTGGCAAATTTAGGAATCTCCCAGTCCCTTTCTTTTAACAACTTTAACCCTGCCTTAAGATTCAGAGAGGGCAGAAAGAATTTATGGATCTGGATTGCGGTTTTTAAAACACATTCCAACTTATTTCAGATATTCCAACTTATTTGACCTTTGATCTGTTTGTTTTCACAACAAAGCTCCACGGCAAAGGGGATATGTGGTGAAATACCAAAGTGTGATCAGCTGAACGATATGAGAATTTCATGAACGTAAGACTTGCATGAAATTCCACATAGATAAAAGAAAAGAAGAGTTACCTTGTGGCTTTCTCACTGTCTTATTGTGGTAATGGTGAAGTCTTGTGGTTTGTTGCAAAGCGACCTGGGTGAGAGTTGTGATAGCTACATCTCGATGTTGTGTTTTCAGCCTCCTGTTGGGTTTTCACACAGGAGCAGTGCGGAGTTGCAGCGTGCCCCAGTCTACTAGGAAATATAAATGCAGTTAAAGGCTGTTGTTGTAGGCTATTCAAATCCGAATCTCAGTATGAAATAAGAACGAAATTCCCACTGCTAAATGAGATTGCTTTATTACAGGTCACTTTTTCTGTATGGGTGTTTCTGTATTCAGCGGAAGAATGCCTTTTTTAAAAGCAATTTGATAATGAGGATGAACCTAGCATTTTTTTCCTTGTATTCCCATAAAATAAAGCATTTTGTTACTACTATGCACTGTATGCTTTTTGTATGTATGTAGTCAAACGTTCTTGAGTCTCACTCTTCTCATTTTATGTTTAGCAAGGTGAAACTGGTGTGCTTATTTATTGCAAGAGGAGCAGGTAAACACACGGCCAGCCCGGCAGAGGCGGCTGGCCGAGCCGATGGGATGCTTGGCTTGACTAGCCTGAAATCTTGCATGTCAGCACACTGGTTTCCTTAACTAGCTGAATGTGTTGCCTTGCTGATTCTACATTCAGCTTGCTTTTAAAATCAAAACCAAATTTTTGTTTCAGCAGAAGGGAAAGCTGTTTGTATTAGATGAAACATAATTAAATTTAAAGCCCAAAGCGAGGCATATATAAACCAGATTTGGCTCCAGTTTAAAATATATTTTAAGACCAATTATAAACAAATTTAGACATAACTACTCAACGATATTTTGGAGGTCTAGCTTTACGTATTAGTGCCAATTAAAATTTTATTCCAGTAATACAGCTGCTCAACTTCATAGCATTATTACAGAGCAACTCTTACACTTGCTTGAGCTATGTCAGCGATGAGTTTCTTTATTTTAAAGCTAGAAGGAAAAGAGGCACAAAGACATGCCAAATGTATATATAAGCTTTTCATGCTGGATTAAAAGTACTGTTAAATCAGAGGTGCCTGCAAATGGAGCCTCCTGAGTGCAAGTTTGTAGGTCATTCTTGCCACGCAGGCCTGAGCTTTCCTCACCACCTTCCCCGAGCCCTGACGAAGGACCTGCTTGCTGCACGTGCTGCAATCCAACTTTTTCACTGTAAAGGGAAGAGCTTTATTTGGAGACCAAGTAAGGACATTTTCAGAATCAGTTGGTTAATTCAGCAGCCGTAGCCCAGGCCGAGCACAGTGGGGCTTTCTGCAGGGGCCGGCGCAGACTGTGTAATGAGGCGCTCGGCAGCGAGTGCCGCCGGAGAATCTTAATTAGCCTCCACAATGGCCAAGTTTTGTGGGCCAGCAGCTGGCGGGACTGGACCAGACCTTCACAGAAATGGCCCTATGTGATTGTGCAACTTAAATGAACTTTTTTTTTTTCCCCCTGTAGCATTCTTGTAAACAGAGCACTTGTAAAACAAGATCACACTGTGTAACAAAACAACATGAAAGACGTTCAGAGGGAGCTTGGCCTCTTCCTCTCCGTGCTCCTTGAGAATGAAATGGCAGCTCTAATACTGGTTTCCTACAGCTTCCCCAAATGCAGTCGTGTCGAATACAAGAGAGTTCAAGGCTACTACCTTCTTTCCAAAGAGCAAACCTATGTTGCATTCAGCAAGCCCAGAGCCACAAATAGAATAATTAGAGGTAGAATTGTGTTTATTAATTTTTATAGAACTAAATCTTGTCCCCTACAGCACTAAAATGTAGCTTACCAGAGAAGGGAAGAGCAGGCCATTGGTGTGGGCAGGAAGCAATGCTGAATGCAGGACTCCGGCAAAGCCGATGGGGTGGACAATTGTCCTAGCAAAGAAACCGTCGCTTAGAAAATCTGCAGAAGGAATAGGAGCCAGAGAGCTGACAGAGAGCCAGCCTGTGTGGGGTTTCATGTGTGTATGTGTGTGCAGGCCCTCGTGAGGGGTTTCCTCCGCTCCCTTCGGTTCACGCCGTCCCACGGAAGGCTTGGCTGCCCTTCGCAAGGTGAGTTTCTGTGTACGCAGGCAGAGTACCCGTGGCATTGTCCACCTTGCCTGAAACTTTCTTACGCCGTGTGTGTCAGCTCTCCAGTTCTTAGCGTTTTGCCCAGATTGGCACAAACACCTGACTGCTAATGGGAGTCAGGAGCTGCGTTCCTCCCATACCACCCTAGGCTCTCCAGAGGGTCCTTCCCAAAAGTGCACAGATCTTGAGCGTGGCTTGAACAAACTCCTGATGATCTTCTGGTATTGCAGCGAGGACAGATGAACTGAACCCTGGAAGAGGCTCGGGCCTGGGGTCGTTTTAAGTCCTGGTTTGTCAAGGAGTTTGGTGCTATTGCATGCTGATTTTCAGCATGATGTCCTAAATGACACATTTAACCTTTCCTCTAGTGAAGGATCTTCATCGCTAACTCAAAAATGCAGCTATTGGCAGCGCACAATATTTATCCCCAAAATAGATAAATGTCCCCCTGACTTTTAACTGCGGTGAGTTTAACTTGCAGCGGTCACTTCTGCTCTGCAGACCTTCTGCAACCATCTAGGAGGATATATTGGTCTCTGATGTCAGAGTTACTCTTTTTCTATTCCTTCTATCCTCTCATTGCAGTGACAGTCCACAACTGGTAGTTGTGTGACATTAAACCTTTAGATTTTCAGGTATAGCACAAATCCATGTAGTTAGAATGGGTTGTTAATCTGTAGGGTATAAGGCAGAGCTGTCCTCTTAAAAAAAAAATCTATATATGTATATTTGCACAGTGCAGTTGAAAATTTTAATTTCTTAGATCAGACAGTAGAAGAGAAATGCTAAATACTGATTCATCTAATTTGATGAGGTCATCACGTAGTGCAGCCAAATAGATGAAATCAAGCTTTTAAAGGTGAATTGCCCATCAGACCAGGTTCTCTGTACTTGTGTTTTCTGCACCAGGAATGCAATGCTGCACTCATGGTGCAGCTATTGAATTTTTTTTTTTTTTTTTGCATCCAAATGCATGGGGGTTTTGAGTGCTTTTGGCTAGCTACTTGATTGAGGTAAGAAGTACCTCCTCCCCTAGCAGCAGGGCTGAGGCAGTCTGAAGCCCGCGGGCAGGTCTGGCCTCACCAAGGCCCTGCCCAGGAGCCCGCTTGCCTCTGGGTGCCCTGGGCCCTGTGCACCGCCGCTCTCATTCCACACACACAGCTGAGCTGGGGAGAGAAGACAGTTTATTGTAAACAAGGAGCAGTGGTGGTGAATAAAGCTGCCGTCAGCCTTCCGTGAGGACACCCACTTCCTTGGTCCCGCTCAGTCATTCATGCCCTGCAGCAGATGAAGTCATTCTGCAGGCCAAACTTCAGTTCCCATTTCCCTCTCAAATCAGCGGTAGCCGGTGGCACAGGCCCCTCCTGGAGCAGAGGTGCTTACTGCTGTAAACCGGCGCCACGTCCCTTTCCCTGCTTCGTCCTTATTTGAGTCTTTTTACAAACAGCTTTTTTAAACGCAGGAGCCTGCAAAACTAAAAGACTGCCTCAGCTCTGCTTTCCCTTCGCTAGACTAAGCAAACTTGATCTCTCTAATCCCCCTTGGATGCCGTGCAGGCTGCTGTGCCGGGCGCAGGGCGGCGGGAGGGGTCCGCGCTCCCCTCCAGCGCCAGCCTGACCTAGGCAGGGTGCAGGTTGTCCAGTGTCCTCTCCTGCCCCTCGCCCTGGCATCGCGGGGTGCCCAGGAGCTCCCACTGGCAGGAGAAGCAGATTTGGGCTGTGAATGTGGCTGGATTTCCGTATCAGTTCCCAGTCACTCCTGGGACTACAGCCCACACCAGCCTGGAGCGAGGCAGCAACCAAGGCAGGTTTCGAGGACGTCACTGAAACTCAGGTACCTGCAACCGCTGCTGTGAGGGCGAACGGGGCTTTGCTGAGCGCTGGGGCCGCTGGCGTGAGGTCCTGCTCCAGGCCCGGGCAGGGCACAGGGGGCACAGGCGTCCCAGCTGCCGCAGCGCCAGCGAGCGCCTTCCTGCTGTGCTCATGGCTTGCAACGTTCCTGGATTTTCAAAATTTCTGGAAAAGTGAAAATTTCTGAAGGAGGAAGTGCTTTCAAACCTGCCCCTGCAAGCAGGAGCCCTAGCACAACCCTCTGCCTCCCCTCGTTGCACACCCATTGCCTTGCAAACACCCGTCGCCCCAGCCCGGGCAGAGCAGCCTGCAGGGCCCTGGGCCCACGGTGCCCCACGCAGCCGGCACCGTCTCCCTCTGCGACAGCCCCACCGCTTTGTCCAGTGCGAATCTGTCCCTGCGCGAACCCCGCCGGGTGCAGGGAGCTGCCTGCGGCCCCGCGGGAGCAGGGAAGCTGGAACAACCCCTCTGCTTACGGCACCAATGGGGGACGGTGCCGCCAGCCAAGGCGGGCAGCTGGAAAAGGGGAGCCAGGGGGCACCGCTCGAACGCGTTTAGCGGTCGCTTCACTACCATGGTCGAGATAAAGACTGTTGTGACAACACATTATTTAGCTTGGACAGGTTCTCAGCAGCTTAAATATATGTACAAAAAAAAAATCAAAGCTCTAAATATTAAGAGCTGAGATTAAAGAAAAACTAAGGTATTGCCTTGTCTGGCAGATTAATTTAACAAATTAAAAGAAAGGCCCTGCCAAGCCCTCTCCCAAGGTATTATTCTACCAGACCCGCTGGTCAGCAGCACATCTGGATCCCCAGGGAGAATGTAGCTAATCATGGATTTCACTGGAAAGCCCCCAAGCAAACACTGCCTGAAAGCTGCGGCTTAAACCCTGCCAGGAGGATATTTTAAAACCACGCAGTGACCAGCGGGGCTGGTTGCCCACAGGACGTTGGAGCATGTAGGATTTTCCCAAGGCCCCTTCCTGAGAGCAGCTCCGTGCCTGCAAGGCAGAGCCTTGGGTGACCCTTTTGTCCAGCCAAGGGGCTCCCTGGGAGCCGCAAGCCCTGGGCGGGGGCAGAGCCGGCGCTCGCAGGCCCCGTGGAGCACCTGGGGCCGGAGGTCCTGCGCCGCCATCCTGCGGCCCTGCTGCGGTTCCCCTTGCTGCCG
Organism: Crypturellus soui; assembly: GCA_032275445.1. Lineage (NCBI taxonomy): Eukaryota > Metazoa > Chordata > Aves > Tinamiformes > Tinamidae > Crypturellus > Crypturellus soui. Next base: position 205,985 of record JAUBNY010001021.1, read on the forward strand.
CCCTGCAGCAGAGCCCGGCCGAGCCCCCACAGCCCCCGCTCACTCCCAGCAGGTCGGTGGCCTCTCACACTAACCCACAGCATCACTTTTTGTGTGCAAAGCACTGAAAAGAGCGCGAGGAGAAGACTGGGGGGGACTCCACGCCTTCACCGTGCCCCAAAGTGAGCCAGAGCTCCGGGATAAGGACCTGCCTGGATCGCACATTCCCCGGCAAAGTGAAACAACTCCTCAGCTCTGGCCCCTGCTGCCCAGCAAGCACAGATTGCTTGGGAATTGCCTCAACCCCACTGCTCTCCTCGACGCTCTCACCCGGCCTCAGCCCCGTCCTGCTCCGCTCTCTGTGGCTCCCGCCGCAGCGCTCGGCCCGCAGCAGCATCCGCCGCCTCTGCGGCCCCCGACACCCGGGGGCTCCTGGCATTTTTCACTGTGGGGACGGGGTCATTTTTCATTGCTTTCTTGAGGACTCACGCACTTCAGCAATGGAGCCGCTCAGCTCCGTGGAGCTCTAGCCTGCAGTTTATTTTTATCTCTCACTGGACACCCGGTGCAGACAGGCAGGGGAAGGGGGAATGGGCAAGCACAGCTAATGGGGAAATTATTGCAGATGCCAAGAGCAAATCTAACAAGAGACTTATGAAAGGGTATACTGCATGTAACAGGATTTATGGT
>JAUBNY010001021.1:221483-243583 GCA_032275445.1 Crypturellus soui
TTCGTGCTCCTTGTTCGGGTCCTGGGGAGAGCTGGGTGGTTTGCTGGCAGCCTGCAGTGGGTGCTGTCCCAGGGCCAGCCCCATGGGTTTGCTCCCGTGTGGGACCCGCTTGGTTGTGCCCTGCCTGCCTCTCCCGTGTTCTGCACTCCCACTGGATGCTCTCCAGGAGGTCATGGCCACCTGCACCTGCCCAGGCAGGATGCCTTCCCCTCCACCAGGTCCACCTCCTGCTAGGGACTTACTTCTCCCATGAGGAAGAGCCTGGGGCGCTCTGAGGTCCTTTCTGCGCCCTTGGGGAGGAGGTGGTGGAAGAGCTGGCAGGAGACTGCTGGGCTTCTCGACCAGGTCCTCCTGCACTGCCGTTGCAGAGCCCACTCAGTGGCCATCTGGGTCCTGGGAGGGGACCACACCAGAGCCGATAAATATTTATCAGCACTGCCACCATTAATCCACACGCTTTTAAAATAAAGAACGTTAACCTAAATAAAGCCAGGGAAATCATATAAATATGTACATAGAAAAGCATCAGGAGACAGTGGAGACTTGCAGTAGCACCTCTCCTATACAGGGGGTTTTCCTTATGAGTAAACACAACAATAAATAATTAGTGTTTCAACTAGCAGCTATAAATAGCGTCTCGCGTGCTCGCTCCCATGATTTCCATGCTTGTTCTGGAGCAAGTGGGCTGGAATGAGCTGCAGCCTGTTCCTCTTCCGACCTGGCAGGAGTCCGCCCGTTACCTCAGCGTCCTTGTTTTTATGCTTTTCAGTCCAGGGCTTCACACCCACCTTGTTTGCTCCTCAGTTCCTTCCGTGTCGGGCTGGCCTCCTTGCCAGCATTTCCAGCGACGGAGATGACACCTGATGGTGAGCTGATCAACTGCTGGTTTCCTTCCTCTGAACTCACCCCAACCCCCATACACCGCAGCGCATCGGCTTCACAGATGGTCCCACTTTTGTTTTCATAGGATATTTCAAAACATTTCAAATCTGGAACTGCTGGATGAAAATAATTCAGGCCTCAAGCAGTGGTGATTATTTAATTATTATTTTCCCTTGAAGGGACCAAGGCCTAACTCCCCTTAGCATGCACCCGGAATATGCTCGCTGAAGGCGAGCACTGCATGGTCATACATAACTGGTGGCATCATGTGCTCTGAATAGCACCTTTAACACTGTCACATTCTGCTAAAGCCAAACACCACTTTTTGTCCGGCTCAGCCACCTCCTATTACACACACACACACACACACACACATATCTTTTTTCACACACACAAATTTCTAGATGTTTTCTCATGCAAGTATCATGTTTCTTCTATTGGTTGCTCTTGGTATAAAAGAAAGCCTATGAGATAGAGTGTCCAGAGACCGCAAGAAGCTGTTGTTATTTGGATTATTACAGCAAAGGCACTGATGGAAATTTCACTTGAATTTTCCCTTTACATGTGTAAACACATATAAATGACTCTTAATTGTATGGACGGCTAAATGAGAGGATTCAGTGAATGAATTCATTGCATTTGCCGTCTTTAAAGCTTTCCAGCTACCTCAACTAAATGGGAGGCCAGGAAAGGGGAACTACATTAGCTCAGAAAAGGGTTCACAGACTTTTTAATTTCATATGCCAACTCCCAGCCTTTTGAGCACAGATTCTCCATTCTCCACAGATGAATGCTGTCTCTTCTGCAACCTCCGTGTTGCTGGAGCTGATTCAAAGACATATGGGGAGTGAAGGCCTGTTAGAAGGAGAGGACAGCACCACTTCTGCTCAAGGCAGGAAACAAGCCAAATGAGCGCTTGTGATTTACAGATGGAGTCGAGACTGTGCCTGCTTAGCTCACTGCTCTGTCAGCCTTGGCAATTCGCACAGACAACTGTGGAGTCACAAACATTGGCTGAGAAATGTTGGCCTAGGAGAAGCCATCAGCTGCTCTGAGGTTTCTTGTGGGGAGATATGGAAGCAGACCCCCACTTTATCACAGCCACCCTTTGGAGGAGGGAAGATTCAAGTTTCTCAAGCAGCAGTAAGAGCTGTAAAGAGGATGTGTCTGTGCTGCGGCCCCCACACAGCTGCAGGCTGCTGCAGAGGGGCTGGAGGCTTTCCCACCCGCAATGACTGTTCGCTTGCAGCTGGACAACGCACAGGGTTGCTTCCAATGTCCACAAAAGGTTGAAGAATGCAGAGAAAACATCTCAGACAATAGTTTATTTGTGTTTAAAAAGGAGAAAAAGAGACTCTCAGTGGCGTGCATCAGTTCATGGCGAGGCATGTGTCTTTGGGACTAGAATAAGTGGTGCCTTCACCAAAGGAGATGAAAACGGCTCTCCCTTGCCAAGCTGGGCCATGACATGTCCTCATGCTGCTGACTCACCACAAGTGACGGGACAGCCTTTCCCAGTATTGAGTTCAGCAGAATTAGGGTCTCAACCTCTTTGTGCGTCTGTCAGTAGAGGGCAATGTAGTTACAAATAATTGACCTGCTCCAGGTCCCCACCCAGCAGAAGGCACAGACCTACCTACTACTTCATATTGCCATGTGTGACCTAACAGCATATCCTGCTGTTATGTGCCGTGTTTAACATACCAGTAACACTCTGTCATGCAGCTGATGCTAGAATGAAGGTCTAGGATATTTGTTTATGAAGGCAGATTCATTTGGAATCATTGCTATTTGTGGCAGGGTGAAAGGAGGAGACGTTGCATTGGAATGGGCTTCCAGTGGGCGTTTGTTTACTGTACTTTCGATGCACTGGTTTATCAGCCCAGGGAATAAGCTAAAGCTTCCCAGCCTGCCTGTCTGGTTACAAATTCCAGTCTGTTCCTCCAAGCTGAATATAGAGAGCAGCTGGCTAAAGCTAAATGAATAATACTGCCTCACAAAACAATAGTGCTGAGCTCAACGTGTTGCACATGCATCTATTTTGAGTTTGGATATTTAAAGTCTAAAGAGGCATGACAGGCACATTTATGGGGCAGCAATTACCAGCAGCCTGCAGACTGTGCCTTGGATGTGAACAGATTAACACCTTCATTCCTGTATGTGTCAAATGCCCTAGTTAAAGAGTTCACCTTTACAAAGAAAGTGTCTCTGAAGAGCTGACAAGTCCTTCTACTTCTTGTATCTTCAGCATTTGCTAGCATGTAGTATAACTTAAAGTGGAAAATCTCTGTACTGCAGTCAGCTCTGTCTAGAATACAGAGTTGAAATGTAATGCTGTTATTTTACTCCATCCTCTACCTTTTAGCAGTGGAAAAAAAGGCAAAAAGATCTAGCAGGTCTTTATGGCTTATAATTTTCTAATTTCAGGGTAAATTCTTATCTCTGGAAGAATGGAAGCACTGTTAAGAACATCTATAGCGCACAAGGTACCTCAAGAGCAATTATTGCTTTTCCAAAACTAATGGACAAGGGAGGTTATTTTCTGTTCCTCGGGGCAATCAGAGCTAGGATATGAACAGATATTTGGGTCACTTCCAGAGTTACTTTCTTTCTCTTTTACCATCTTACTGCAACTATGAATTCCTGCAAATTGAAAGTGGGTGGTTACAGAAGGAGATTGGATTTGTGTTTTGGGGCAAAATCTGCTAGCCTCTATTGATTTCAGATGGAACTTAACATGTGCAGTCCATATAAGTTTGTGCTCAAAGCTCGCAAGTGTGTGCTGAAAAGCACGGCTGTCAGGACATTGTCACGGTAGATAAAATGCACTCATGCAAGGCAGTGATGGGATGAGGCCTTAAAATGCATTTGCTGTACAATACAGTGTCATAAAACTGGATATTAGCAGTCATGGGAACATGGTCTCCCAGAGGTTTTATAAGCTTATGGTAACTGAGGATACCTGAAAACTCTAAACTCTGATTTCCCTCGTCAGCAAGAGGGAAAAATATTCTCTTGTAAAGATGTTTAAAATGAAAAGTTCAAGCTTTCTTAAAAGCTCCGCTGACCAGTGACCCTCGGATCAGAGAAACTACCGATCATAGTACCAAGTGACACTATAGCTCAGGTTTAGGATTTAAGACATAAATGAATGTAGAGTAAGAAGGCTTCTGGTCTAGGCTTCAACTGGTTTGCAGTGTTGACTGGCCCTCAGGAGTCTTGTGCACTGATGCATCAGGAGTTGCATGAAACGTAATGCAAAATACCTAGTAGAAGAAAATGAGAGAGGTTAAAAAAGAGAGTCAAGAAATTCAAAAAAGATACACACTCCTGCATCTGCTGTCGTTTTCTGAAGTTTTGAAACCAGCATATTTCTAACATCTCATCATGTAGTTGTGTACGCAACGAACACAGCTACAACAGTGGAAACAAGCAGTGGACAGAAAATTCCAGTGAAAAATATGTTATCATCCTTGTGCCACTTGTCCCAAAACGGCATATGATTCACATGCTTTGGTTCCACCAATAATGTCCACATTAATGAAGCTGAGCATTCGATTAAATGCTTTGGAATATAAACAGAACTGTTTTTAGTATTTGTCTTAGGCTTTTTGAAAGTTGAAAATTAAGTGTATAATCACTTTGTAAGAAATAAAAAATTCAGTTCACTGTGATTTCAAGAAAAGCACAATTCGCATTCAGCAGAACTGAACACCCACCTGTATTCATATTGTAAGGCTCACAGCATTTTGTTCGGGTAATTAAGGAGCATATTCCCACAATCTAGCACACTTAATTCAGCCGTAAGCTGTCCATTAAGAGAGAAAGGCTTCTCTAGTGAGCAGAAGAACCTAGCTTTGAACTCTACAGCACTGTTCTCTGTCTTCTGAGGTAGGACACTTGAGGAGATCAACTAGACTGTTTAACTGGGCAGCCATGCAGTAATTTAGGCTGGAAGGGATCTCTGGAGGTTATCTTGTCCAAACCTCCACCCAAAACAGGGTCATCTGCACCAAGTTGCTCAGGGCCTTGACTAGCTGGGCTTTGTGTATCTCCAAGGACGCAGACTCCACAGCCTCTCTGGGCCACTTAGTGTCAGACCTCTGCCTCATGATGAAAAAAGCTTTCCTACTATCTGACAGGAATTTCCTGTGTTGTAGCTCATGATGTTTCCGAACCTTGCTCGAAATTTCATCCTCTCCTCGTACATCATCTGCTCCAGGCCCCAATCATCTTGGTGGCCTCTACGGGACTCACTCCAGCACGTTGATATACGGTGGAGTCCAAAAGAGGATGCAGTGCTTCGGATGTGGCTCGCACATGCTGAACAGAGAGTAGAAATCATTTCCCTCAGTCCGCTTAATACTCTTATGCTAATACAGCACAATCTGCAGATAGTCCTCACTGCAAGGGCACACTGCTCGCTCGTGTTCAACATGTTGTCTACCAGAACTTACAGCTCCTTTTCTGCCAAACTGCTGTCTATCCATTCGATCCCTTCTTGTCTGCACAGGGTTATTCCAGCGCAGTCCAACGCAGGACTCTGCGTTTGCCTTTGCTGGAGTTCATGAAGTTTTTCACAGCTCATTTCTCCAGCTTATTAAGGTACCTCTGAATGGCAGCTCTGCTCTCCCACTTATCGATCACTCCCGCAGTTTGGCATCATCTGCAAATTTGCTCAGAGGTCACTTTAGGAACTAGTTAGTGGGGTAAATTCCCAGAATCTCCAGAATCCCAGAATGGTGGAGGTTGGAAGGGACCTCTAGAGATCATCTAGTCCAAGCCCTCTGCTCCAGCAGGACCACCTGAAGCACGTGGCACAGGGTGACATCCAGGCAGGTTTGAAGATCTCCTCGCGCAAGCCATGCTCTGAGGCTTCTCTGCACAGTGCCCTGCCAGCAGGGCTCACACGCAGCTCTCATGGAAGCCAGCTCGTGGCTCAGACATTCAGCACTTTGCAGCTCTGGGTCTGCTGGCGCGACGTGCCCTGCGGTTTGCAGATAGTCCTTTTAGGGGCCTGTGTTTCTTCAGAATGAAGGATTGTGGTGAGTCAATGTCTAGGTTTTGTGTTCTGCATCATCCAGAGAATTTATTGTTGCAATAATGATATTAGGATGGCAAGCAGGAGACAAAAGGTCATCATATTTGTTTTCAGTCCTTTTACCATTAGCCTGCACTGCCAAATGTTTAAGAACCAAGGACATACAAAGTAACAGAGAATCTCTAATTGAGCTGAGAGTTTTCTCTGTTTTCAGTAGTTTTCCAGCTTGCTTTTTATCCTGATTCTAGGGCTCTTTGCTGGGACTGTCTTCTACTGATTGCACTGACAAGATTTCAGCTAGTTCTGATCTTACAGGCTAAAATCTCTGTTCCTGTCTGTGACAACGTTTTACTACTCTGGTAACTTTGCCAGAGCCATGTCTCCAATTTGAATTTGATCTAATAAAAGTCAGAGTGTCTAGACAGTGAAGCAAACTCTGCACTGGGGAAGCAAGAAGCCTGGCCTCCACGGAGTGCGGTGCAGCACAGCTCCTCGCCATGGCCTCCTGCATGGGCATTTGGAAACAGCTCTTTATGTCCAGTGGAAGATACCAAAGCTCTTCTGCACAGGGGAGCGCCATCGAGCAAGAGCAAACCACTTCTCCTTACCTCATGCAAATGTTATTCCGCACAAAGGGGTACGCTCTTTCCCAGGAACGTGATTACAAAGCCAAGGAGACGCACTCACACTGCCTCACACTGCCTATTAATAAATGTTCAGCTAGGCAGACAACTTAGAACTCCTCTTTACAGGCTGGTTTTGGCAGTGCCCCGTGCGTGGGGCTCCAAGCTGCGTGCCGGGCACAGACGAAACGCCACATTGTGCCCAGCGATCACCGACCACACGGAATTGGCTCCCACCTGCTGCAAGACCCTGCAAGAGGAATCATTCAGTGAGGCTTATTTATAAATAGCCTACACCTAATCCAAGTGCTAAATTAAATTAGACTTAAAATATTCGCACAGTCTACACCTGGTTCCCTGCTCGTGGCAGCTGACAGCTAGAGTGTTAGTAAATGCTCTTTTTCCTGAGCAAATCTCCATGCCATCCTAGGCAGCTCTTCGCTAAGGTTGGTATTCGGGAAGCTCTCGCCCAATGTGTCTGAGTGAGGGCTGCATCCAGTCTCTGCCCGTCGCTGAGCTCATTTCTGCCATCCGAAGGGGCCACTTCTGCATTCTCTTGTCACTGTTTTCCATCCAGAGATTATTTAAGTTTGCTATTTTTGTATCACACTAAATGTACCAAGTACTTTAAATATTAAAAAAAGGAAGAAAAAATACATCTTGCATTTTCAGAAATGCTGAGAGCAATCCCCAGCAGCAGAACAGGTACAAGGCATCTCTGAAAACACAACCCTATTTTTATTCAAGGTATCTGGTAGGTCTTGCCCTAAAATCTCTTTGTTTTTCAGTAATGGACTGAATAAAGACTTGATAATGTGGCCTTCTGGTTTAAACATTGCTGCACAATTGTCTCCACATATGGATAATATGTATGATAATATGAGAAAAGGTACTATGCTCTATTTTTAGCATCTAACTTTGGCCTAAAACACAAGTTCTCCTGCTATCAAGAGAACTGCTACAAGAGAAAACAGATACTGATGCATAAATTGCCCAAGAAGCAAAGACTGTATCTGAGAAAGTTATTTACCCCACCCAGGTCTAACTGCTGTGATTGGTCTCACTGGTCTGGGACTTCCAGAAATTCACAGAGCATCTGCTGCTCACAGAGTTGAACACAGAATGGAGTGGGCCAAAACCAAATAAAAAACATTTCCCAAAACATGTTGCAACTTCTAGAGAATTTATTTTTATATTAAAAACAAAGAAATGCTTCCCATTCTTATTTTAACAATCATTTGTGCTTATTGTAATGGTAAGGCCAGGTAATTCAGAAGGAATCTTTGCACTTTGGCCTGAGCAAAATATTTGGGGTTCATTCTTCCATTACAGTTTTGACTGTCAGATTGAAAAAAAAAAAAAAACATTACTCACACATCTCTATTCAGGATCTCTCAGTGTACATGTTCCATATGGCAGGGTTTTCATGGTGTCTAGGCTTTGAGAAGCAACGAGTATAAAATATTTGATGCAATTTTGGCATGCAGAGAGAAACACTAAGCAAATGTTTATCATTCAGGTGCTGGTGAAACCACTGTAAAAAAAAAGCCCTTGAAAGCCACTGTGACGGTAATATTTAATGTGTTTAACTCAGGCCTCTATCTTCTAGAAAGCTGTAACTGAGTGAGAGGCATTAAAACAGCCTCTGCAGGCTCTGTGAACTCTTGCACACTGTTCCTTTCTGCTGTTACATGTGAGTCTTGCTTTTTATGCTGTGGAAGCTGTGCCAAAAACTGTATCCCTGTGAACAGGACTTACAACTTGATCACTTTAGAAATGATAAAATACCAATAACACTTAGGGCACCTAATTAAATAACAAGCAGAGTTATAAATAGCAAGTATAAAATATTAATGATTTTCAAGTTGTCTGCTATTTGCTGAGTATTCTATAAGAATAGGGACACTGCCTGTTCTTGGAGTTGATAGACCTTACTTTTTAGCCAGGAACCTTTAGTCAGCCTATTAGAGCTGCTTTCGCCTGTGCAAACCTTCACCAGCAAACCTTTACATCCAGGCTCTGCTGCCTAGGCAGCAGAGGCATCCACAGGAAGACTGAAAAGGAAACCAGGTTGCGGACATTGTTTTTCTATTCCCTGCTTTCCAGATTGCAGAGACTGTTTTTCTATTCCCTGCTTTCCCTCAGAGATTGTGGGCAAGCCAACGTCTCATGTTCTCCATTTCTAAAAGGCTCATTACAGCACCTTGCTACCTTGCAAGGATGCTGAGGATAAATACATTAAAGATCGTGAGACTATCAGGCACTAAAAAGGGAGAAGTATTTGAGATGGATGCAGGGTAGACAGGTTGCCCTGGAAAGTCCTGAGTGAGGCATATGTCTCAGTGCTTACAAATCTTAGTTGACACTTCTGTTAGGACTGAATATTTTCTAGCAATAACACTCTCAAAGGAACAGACCCACAGTCTGTAGCAAACTATTCACTGGAGCAGGTGTCATATTTCTGACACTTTGGTCCATCGCATATATTTTTGGAACTCTTAAAACTCCCAAATGCTCTAAATCTAGATTGAACACCCTATCTATGTTGCGTCATACATATATATATATATATATACATAGCCAAAATCCTGGTTATGTCTGTCAATACTGATTAGAAAATACTAATGTGCTTAAATTTAAGCCCACTTAATTTGCAGAAAACTATTCAGATGCTGTCACTCAAGCTGGGAATTTGAGGAATATTTAACTTGTTCATTAAGTGCTTAACATAACAGATTACTGGCAAACTGTCTGTCCTACATTTCTTGCAGTCACATGATGACCCATATAAATATTTGAATTCTGCCTCATCCCTTCCACTGTGATCAGAATCGTGTTATCCCAACTTAGCCAGGACTAGAAGAGGTGCAAATGTGTATTCCCATGGCAGGTTACCCCCTAGCAACTTGCGAGTGCTGCTCACTTGCTCACATGTGAGATGCAGCTGCTCACTAGTCACGCACACAAGACCCAAATCCAGGGGGAACGAGAAACAGCAGCTCCACAGAACTTTTCCTGTCTCTGCTCTGTGTGTGGGAAGGGAGCAGGGAGACCAGGGAGGACCTAGATGGGGCTAGGTAGGCTCTTCCAAGAGCCTGGGTATTATTACAGCTCCCAGGTACTATGGGTCAAGGTGGACTTACCCACACTAGCTACCTCTGTGCCCCAAACAGCTTCTGTCTCAGCAAATCCTTGCCCTGGCCTTATTTTGCGCAAAAATGAGCTGGAAGGTGAAACCCTGTCACCTTGAGGGCCTGGGGATTTGTGCGTGGAGCAGCAGAGCAGTATCAGAGAGCAGAACAGAGCATTGGCACTGCCAAGCAACGGAGCTTTCATGGTGAGTTTTTTCTTTTTTCTTTTTTTTTCCTATAAGTCTTAGAGTCTGCAATGAAGTGTTTACAGGAGATTTTCAGCATAAAACAAACAAAAATGCACACAAGATCTCTCCATTAACTTTCTAACTCTTCTTAAAGAGAAGTGCTAGAACAGATGACACAAATGCATTGCCAAAAAAAAAAAAAAACGACTCTTGCTCTCCCGTTGCAGAAACTCTCCCATTTTTATCATGAGCTATTGTAAAAATCTTAAGATTTCTGGGCCAGTGGAGATACTGAATGTTGACAGTGTCAGTCTTGCTTTGCAGAGCAGCACACAGGCCGGGGAAGGGAAGAGAGGCCCCTCTCTCTCCTCGACAACTGCCTGCAACGAGGGCAGCAGGAATACCCCTAGGCTCTGTCTGTCCTTGCTCGTCCCCATCCCCGCAGCAGAGCAGCTCTGCACTCCTCTAACTTATGATGAATAACCCATGGACTCTGGTAGTCCATGGGGCACATTTCTATCCCCTAAGCTACTGCATTTACAGCAATGAGCTACAAAGCTCTTACCCAGCGGTGTTTTTCCTTGCAAATGTCATTTAGGGAGGTGGCAGCTGAAGCCCTTAGATGCTTTCTGTCCTTACAGGTCTCACTAGATGTGTTTTAGGCCAGGAATAGCTCTTGTTTAACCCCTGCCTTGTTTCAAAAGCTGAAAAAATCCAGTCTGGTGGTTGAAACCAATTAAGTGGTCGGAGCACACCTTAACAGCAGAGATCACCCACTGGAAATGTCCTCCACTTCTGTGTAGGGTCACAGGGCCCATCTTGTCTCCTTCAGCTGCTGACATGCCATCCCTATAGCTGCTGCAATTACTTTGCTGTGCGACACCAGGGAAGAATATCATTGATCTTTGCTTGTTTTAATGGAATTTAGCTGTAGAAAAGAGGTAGAAAAATACTGCATCATCAACTGGTTCTCACTGGAGAGCAGTAAGCAGTCCTCACACCATAACTGGGAAAGCATCTGACACAGACGACATGTTCTGACATACGAAGGACTCATGTGAGGAATGACCCCCCGGTTCTGTTCAGGGATTAGGATTTGGGGGGTTAGCTACATCCACCTATACACTTCCCCTGTCAGCTTGTCTGCAATTAAGGAAATCAGATTACTGCCTGCTTATTTAACTGCTGCATTTTAAAGATGAAGTGCATCATTAAAATAATGTGTTACATTAAATACATTAAAATAATGTATTACAACATGATGCATACGTTTACAAATGGGTAGAAATCTGGGTCTTGTGACAGTGACACAATGCGTATACGCTGTTGGATTGGTTTATTCCTTAACATGTGTGTGAACCGAACCAATATACTGGTGTTTATTGCAGTGCTGAAGAAGAAAACTCATCACTTTTACTTATTTCTAAGTGCTAATTCTAGTATAGGTTCACTTTACTAGGGGTTGTTTTTTTAACAGTATTCCCAGGGTATTCTGGATGTTGGTAAATATTCATTGGCAAAAACATCCCCACATGACTGGAATTCACTCCCAGCAGGCATTAAATTGGAACAGAGGAACAAAGGATATGCCAGACTTGATCAGACCATTGGCCTGTCAAGTCTGGTACCCTGCCTCTGGCAGTGGCCCATTCTTTACGCTTCAGACAAAAGAGGAAAAAAAAGCAAAAAAAAAGCACCTGTCTGCACATGCATCCCAAATACTTAACTCAAACCTGCTACCTCATCTTAAAGTATTTGGGGCAGGAGAACGAAATAACTGAGCACCATATTGCAGGGAATGATTGTTTTCACTTAATTTTACTGCACTTTATTGATCATTTAGTTATGAGAGACCTTACTTTAAAATCTATGCAGCTTCTGAGTTTCCCTGAGACCCTTGAAATGAGCTGTGGCTTCTCAGGGGTAATTCTGGTGGGTGAACTTCTAAGAAATCCATCAGATTTATCTCTGGCAGTTGGATACACAAACACCATCTTTCACTTACAGCTCAACAGCATAAATTGCTGAGATGGGAGAGTGGTCAGTGCCCATGGGTCAGCGCGTTGGATGACTTTGGCAGAAATGGATCGGTATGCTTAGTTTAATTCCAATAACTAGGCTCTGCTTTTATTATCATAGTTTATCCTGTATTAAGGCTATGTCACCCTCCTCAGGACCAACCGTGCTGGCCCAAGTGGAAGCCTACCTTGCACGTGACAGTCTGGAAGCTGTGTCAAGTGCCTGAACCTGGGAAGCAGGCAGGAAAACTGGAAGGCGGGCTGGTGTATATTCCTCAGGACAAAATTAATGGATTTCTTTCACACGGCAATACTAACATATATCACCTGCCTGCTGAGCACATAGTTTTATTGGCAGTATCAGTGGAAAAGGTGAGTGACATGGAAACAGAATGATGTTCTCAGCCCAGATGTACTGTCCTCTGGAGCAGGTCTGGAGTGTGCTCATGAGACACTCAGCATCACGGCACTCAGCACCCAGGCTTGCTCAGTAAATAAGGGCTTTTAGAGAGCCTAGAGGCCTCCAGGCTTTGTTTTTCATGGGCAATACATGAATAATGCAAATATCCAGCATCTCTGTGTGCACATGTGGAGGTCAAGCCTCTGAGCGTGTGAGCATGCAGAACCTCTGTTTCCAGGTGAGGAAAAAGGGGCTTTGGATCAACTTACTTTCTTCAAAGTTTGAATCACTCCTGCCTCAGGGCTGTCTCAAGCACTTCAGCTGGGAAACCTTTGATCCTCACTGCACTATATTATACAAGAAATAACTGTGATGAAATCCTGGCTTCTGACCCTAATAGACTGTAGATGTATATGGTGTGTGTCAGTGGTGTATGAAATTATTGAGTATGAAAAATGATGCTCACAGAAGAGTGCAGCAAATGTTTCCTGCACTAAACACCTGACTGCAAAGGGAGGAGGACATGGTAAAGGGCCCAGTGCTTTGACCTTAAAAGCTGTTCTGAGCACATCCAGTTTTTATGGAAAACTCAGTTAAAAATGGACATCTGTGTTTTCAATCTGTTAACTTTGATGGCTTGGATTTTGGCAGCTTTAAAAGTTTTTTTTTTTTTTTTTAAAAAAAAAAGCAGCCCAATCAGGGCAGCTCCTTGCACTGAAGTAGATAACTGTGAGAGGATTAGAGATGAAAGTAAGGCTGAAAAGCCAAGCAAAGTGCTGGAGGTGGATCCAAAGCTCTGAAAACAGCTCACTATTCCTCAGCTGGTACCTATTTCTTTGAGGACTTGTGCTGCCTGGTGAAAATATATCAGCCCTATGAAGGTTCCTATGGAGCCAGAGTGATAGGTTGGTCTCAGAGGAGAGCAAAGGTCTGATTTCCACCATCTCTGGGTTTCTCTCTGCTCTCCAGCTGCTTAGCAATGCTCAGTCCCAGCAGTACTTCCCTGGACTCCGTGTTGGTGTGGTGTGCGTGGTGAGTGTACTTGCCTTCTCGCTGAGGGCTGGGGAAGGCTGGCTGGCTGCTGTGCGGCTGTTTGCGACACGCTTGTGTGGAAAAGATTCCCATCTGCACCTCACAGTGGCTGGAGAGCTGTGCGCAGCTGCCTGAGTGCGGGAACGGCCTGGGAGCCACGGGGAAAGCAGCAGCATGAGCGCCTCACCGCTCCCGGGAGAATAATGCTCAGCACCCAGCAGGTTCACTGGTCACTTCAAACTCTCCCCAGCGCTTTTAGAGCTGGTAGAGAGGGGCAGTTCTCACTTGTGCCTTCATTGACTTGAGCGAATGTTTATGTGCTGAAGGTAAGGAAAAAGAGGAGCGCATATACCTGAGAAAGATGTGGAAAACTAGGAAAGAAGCCTGAGGAAAAGTGCTGAGCCTCCTGCAGGTAACATAAGATATCCTAGACTGTGCTCCTATTTACCAGTAAAATAGGTTTGATTCATTCTGTTAAGAAAAGACTCAAGATTTTTGCCTGACTAAGCCCGTCACAGGGGAGGAGATTTAGAGAAAGGCACTTAGCAGCTTCTTGTAGCTAGGAGGCTGAATGCCAAGAGAGGGATGCGTGCCGTAGTCATGCCAAGGCGTTCATGAACCTGGGCTACTGTTAGCAGCAAGTCAGGCAGATATACCCGTCATCAGACAGGAACATCTAATGGTGATACGCTGTGATAATGATATGCTAAAGGCAAATGCTTTTGCAGACATCCTGGAAGGCTGAGACCTCTGTGTTGGTTGTGAAAATACAAGTATCCTGGTAAACACGTATGCCTGTGCTCCGAAATGGGAGTTCAGAGTACTGCTTGACGCAGTCCTGAGATACGTCAGCTTGGTGGAGAGGGCAGCTGCTGTGACACGCAGGGTATCGTCTTCTGTCCCTGCGAGGAAGGCCGGGCCAGATGGGAGGCAAGGATTTACGTCTGCCTTGCTCCAGCAAATCGCCCTGCAGCTGAGTGGCAGCAGTGCTTGGGCTTCCCAGCCCTCTGACAGTCTGTGACCATTCCTGTTCAGGGTAATTAAGCAGTAACGACTGACAGAGACGGCATTTCTTACAGGCTAGCATGTGACGGCAGATGTGTCGAGGCTGAAAGATAATCCAGTCAGTAAACAGCAATAGGAAATGCCAACCTGGTTGGTCACTGTAAGCCATTTGTTTAAAATTTAGACGGGTAAAAGGGCAGGATTACATTGCCAACATCTGTGATGCTTATAATGAAGTAAGGAGGAAGAAAAGCACCATACCAGCCCTTTCTAGTCTTCAGCAAGCACAGAAACACTGAACATTTGGAGTTATTTTTGATTACTTTTCTAAAACAGCATGCAAGGCTCAGCCCTTATGGAGTTTCCAAGCTGCCATGTGGCCTGTGCGTGTGAGTGGCGAATGTCTGAGCAGACATATGGTGAGGTGAAGAACCAGCCTGCGCAGGTTGAAGCAGACACTGCCAATTCACTTTCTGCCACTGCTGGGCAATTAGGCACATCAGGACCTCAGTGATTTTTTCTTTTTTTTTTTTTCTCTCTTCATGTCTGTGAGTGAGAAGACATGAAATATCTGCAGGACCCGTGATGACTTTTCCTGCCATTGTCTTAATCTGCCCCACCTCCCACCCCAAACAGTCATCAAAAAACAAAACAAAAAAAATACTGTTTGAGCTGAATATATCTCTGTACCGAGGGATTGTGTAATGCCCTCTACAGTATTCAAGTCTTGCCTCGGGACTGCATATGGCTCATGGGTGAAGCGGCTACACAAAGAGGGCTGTTGTGCTGACAAGTTCCCCTGGCACAATAAAAGTCTCTGCCATAGGAATAAAGCCCCTTTGTGCAGGGAAGGGAGCGTTTCCAGGGGCCGGCGTGACGCCGTGGAAGGAACATCCCTCGCGACCGGGCAGCATCAGGCATTTGCCATCTTCCGCCCCTGGCGCAAGGAGCTCTCATCCGCATGCGCCCAAGGCCAGCGCTGAGGTTCACGTGATGGCTGGAGATCCAGAGAGCCCCAGGCGGGTACTTACACATTTGCAGAGATGCCTGTGCCGAAATGCTCTTCAGGTGCTGCTCCAGATCCAGCTCATGAGCCGAGGACGCCCTGGCTGCTTCTCCTTCCCAAATGAAAAGCGCTCTGCAAAGACAGGAGCCCTTGTGAGGCCTGTGCTCAAAACCACATCTAAAAACAGAGTGTCAACAGAGTATCGAACCAGGCATCGGCTACCTCTAAAACCACATGTAAGACCCGAGTTTAAGCTGAAGCTGCCAAATGAGCGTGGCCAATGGCTCACGCGGCCGCGCTCCTGCCATCCCGGGGCCTGAGTGTGGCCGTGCCCTGAAGCGAAGCATTCACGGCCACGAGGAGAGGGGGCAGCCGCGAGGCCGGGGCCGCCATCGCTGCGCGTTTCCAGGCGTGCGGCTGCGGCTGTGCACACAGGGCGCCCTGCGGGGCTCTCAGGTGAAGGCTGGCGGAGACTGGTCCAAAACGAGCGTGCCCAGCAGCTGAGCGGGAGCGCTTCAGCAAGGGCCGCCCAGCTGGGCTAACGGCAACGGGCTCTGAGGGCACCAGGGTGAGGGCGAGGAGCTGCCACGCGCCTCAAGGAGGGCTGCTTTTCTGCAGGTTTAACATGCAAATACGTAACGGGGGTGTATTGGAGCAAGACCGCCAGAACTTGAGACCTTGCAGCAGGGCCTGAACAGGTGCCGGCGCTTTTCTTTTCAGGGCCGCGGCAGCTGCGAGCCGCTCGCCCTCCCCAGCGCCAGATTAGGGCCCGCCGCAGCCCTCCCCCACCGCGCGGCGCCCGCTCCCTCCCCGGCCCTTTTTGTCTGGCGGCGAGACTCTGTCCTCGCCATTCAAAAGGAGCAGAGGGAAAAAAAAAGGAGCGGTGATTTATTAGCTCTGGCGCACAGGGCAAGGTTTTGACCTCAGGTGTGAATCTGAGAAAAATATTATTTTTCCAACAGCCAGCCCTCTCCGAGTGAATTAAAACTGCTATTGTGAGGAAATGTATTAAAGCCATTTTGGCTTTTATGACAATATCAACGCGGTTGCTTTATGGAGTGCCGAGGATGTAGACTCGCCCCAAGGTGCTTTATAATCATGGGTTTAAAGGGAGAGAATTTGCCTGCAGAGCTGAATCGATGGGCATGTTTAATGAAACATTAATGGCTGCTTTTGTGGATGTAAATTTGGGGGCATGTGTGTTCCTGCATCTCAGTGCTGTCCTGCAGCTGCAACTTAAGCTCTTCTGCTGTTCGCGAGGCTCATAATCCAGCAGCACAGTTTTGCTGGAGGAGCTTTACATCATCTTCTAATGTAAACAATATTGTAAGAGAGTCCGACAGCCCCGCAGGATTTTCATTGAGCAGTGATTGATGTGGAAAGGGATGGGACTGCAGTGATTCTGCATCAGTCACAGCTCTCGCTTGGCTCTAAAACTGACCCTGTTAGCACAGTCTGACTTGGATCATTTGTCTCAGAAGTACCAAGGGAATTTAAAACAGCTGTGGATTCAACCATTTCAAATGGGAACATATTTTTGGTTTGTGGTAAGAACAACATAAACCGTATGTGTTTCAGAGCCCAGGCCTCAGCATTCCTGGCTTGTTTTGTCAGTGTGTCTTTGCTTTCCTCTTCGGCTTTTGCACATGCAGCTCCACGGCTGCTTTGGGTTTTTTTTTTGGGTTTTGTTTTTCCACTCAAGTCTTCCTCCCTTTTTTGCTCCTCCCCACCCTCTCCCCAAAGAAAGGAAAATACAAAGAAAACAAGTAACCTTTACTTCTTATAGAGAAGTAAGAGTTTAAGCTCTAGCAATGCTTAAGCAAAGGAAGTATTTGTTTGTCAGCCATTGATGCATCTCCCATCTGGCATATTTTCTCCTAAATGTTGTTCATCATACAAGTGTCCACTGGTAAAAGCAAGTATAAGACGTCATGGCAGAATCCTGTGCAGAAACGGTGCTTTGCCAGCCATCTCCGTGCGTCCAGATGGGTATCCCATTTCGCTAATGCAAAATTACTCTGATTTTTCTTCTCCTCTCTCCAGGCCTTTCCAGCACTCCTCCCCATTCCCTTCTGCAGGTTCCTTCCCCAGTGACATCTGTTCCAAGCAGTGATGGACTGGGATCTGAAGCAATTACCACAGTTTGCATTGCCTGAACCAGCTTGCAGTGTGTGTTAAAAACACAAGCACTAAAAGTCAACAGGGTGTAAAAGGTAACACAGCCCCCCACCTCAAAGCTAATGATGTTTTGCTGTATGAACAAGAGCTGTGGATCTTAATTTGCTGGCTCCTTTCTTATTTGTACAAATTTCAGCTGTTGGTTAATGAAGCCAGCCAGGTTCCCATAATGTGATATTGTATTATCACAACTCTCATGTTAAAGATCTTATATTTCATCCCAAGCACCTGTGGCTGCTCAGCAAGGAGGAAAGCTCTAATGTGACAGCTTGGATTCAGATTTTGTAGCGGGAAAAGCCTGATTTTGGAAATGCTCCTCTACTTTCCTTGAGGCCAAGCGCCACATGGACTGGGGGCCAGTGGCCTGCTCAGGGTACCTGCTGTCTGAGGCAGGAATGACAGGCTCTGGGCTACAGACAGCAGCAGTGGATTAATATCACAGAGAGAGTGAGAGCCGAGTTATTTCCGCAATCCGTTCACATAATGGATGGGAATGTCAAGATGCCGCCATCTGAAGTATGAGCACCTTGGAACAAAACAAAAAATTACTGGCGGTGTCAGCTTTCAGGAATGTACGAGCAGAGGTGGCGGAAAGCTGCGCACACAGCACTGCCTTTCCTCAGCAGCTTCCTTTCTGGATAAAGCGTGACCTTAGGCCCTCTCCTCTTCCTTTGCAGACCATCATGCAGCGATCGGTTATAAACTGAACCCTTGCACACACTTTCTGCAAGGCAAAGAGATTTTTTTGGCAGGTGCTTCTCAGGCAGGCACCCTGCTCAAGGTGGGTTTGTGACTTGGATGCGTGTGGATTTGGCCAGAGAGCTGTGAATAAATCAGAGCATTTGCAAATCCTTTCTCTGGTTTTCTGCCTCTCTGCTGTGGATTGCTCAGTGCTCACGTCCAGCATGGCACACGGACTGATTTGGCAGTATCCCCTGTACAAACACCACCTTTGGATCTGGAGCTTCAGGACCAAACTGAAGATGGAGCATACAATCATAGAGTCATAGAATCACTATGGTTGGAAAAGATCTTCAAGATCATCAAGTCCAACCATAAACTCATCACGGCCATGACTGCTAAACCATGTTCCTGTACACGCTTCCTGAACAGTGCCAGTGACTCCATCACTTCCTGGGCAGCCTGGTTTAGAACTAACACTGAGAGGTCTTTAATCAAGCTGGTGGTGAACTGAGCAACTCTGTGTTCACTGGCCTCCTGGCTGGAGGTTTAAGTGTTGTCCACATCATCTCCATCATCAGAGCTGGTCTGAATAAGTTTCTTTGACCATGAATGCAAATTATGTTGGAAAGCCAGCTGCCCTTTGCCTGCTAAAAGATCTTTCAATCTGGGAGCCATTGCTCTTGGTCATGGCTCAACGTCAAGTCTCAGTCCCCAGGGCTGTAACACTGGCATGTCGCATTAACATGAAATTTCTATTTTTATTTACCTAGGAAAGCGTTCCTGGTTTGCGTTGGGTTAGTTGTTGAAGAGTACTCTCCATTTGGAAAGGGCCAGGCCCCAGCCCTGTAAGAGCTTTTTAACAAGATAATAGAAGCAGAGAGTTTCCCCATGTATTTCCCAATGTATTTCATTCCTAGGGCTGTATGGCAACTGATATCTCAGATATAAACCAGTCTGGCTACTATGTCAAAAGAGCTATGAAAATAACTGCTTTCTCCCCAGTAAGTATTTTGTCACTAGATAGCCCTCAAAGTCTGGGTAAGTAGATATCACTCCTTCCCTCATCCCAAACGAGTTATGAGATCACTGAGGTAAACAGATGCAATATATCATATCCTTTGATCAGACATGAGGAGCTTACCTGTGACCTGTCAGGATGCTCCAGGGGATGAACAGTATTTCCAGCTGCAGTTCCATGTCACCAACATTCCCCTCATGTTCCAAGAAGTTTCACTCCCAGGAGAATGAATGGGAATTTCCCAGAATTCAGATCTACTGCCTGACTTGAATTCAGGTTCAAGGTAAAACAAGGTCTGGGATCAGAATGTGCTGGAATAATTTAGTAAGCCATGTGAGGTCACTATTGCTTCTTAAAAATACACCTTGAAGATAATTTACCTGGCAGTAACTTGACCTGGAAGAGTGAGGTCTATCTTTTTGGCATGCTCTGTCTGGGTAGCTCGACAATCTCTATATAAATTTGAGATCTTTCATTCTCCAGATGGTTGCTATTACTTATAATCTCTTAATGCAAAAAGTATTCCTTCCAGAGGCCCCTTTACTTGCCTTTCTTATCTTTTTTCCCCCCTAAAGTTAAAGGATTTATTGGATTTTGCTTTGTCTTAGGAACTTGGGCCCACACCCTTACAACCATTGTAATTTGGTCAGTTATCCAAAAGCCTTATTTTATACCTTGTCACACATCAGGACTTCAAACATTTGGGAAACATTGATTAAAGGAGCACCGTTGAAAGCTTTTCCTCATGAACTTACCCCGTAGTATTGCTGTGAGTTACTTTTCCAGGGAGTAGAACAGTGGAAGAAATGTGGAAAAATTGCTACGAGGATTCCTGAGCAGGGCTGATCCCAGCCACTCTCAGTGGTTATTGTGTGACCCTTTACTTTTCTAAAACCAGCAGTGGGTTGGTCTCTGCCCACCCTGTAACTTTACTGCTTTTCTCAGTGCTCTGAACTCTCTCCATATCCCTAGCTGCCGTCCTCTGTGCCAGAAGAAATTTAATGGCTCCTCTCATCACCACCTCAAACTCTTGCCAGCTGCCTCTCTCTGGTGTCTGAGGTGATGTCCCTTCTCCCACACCTAGTTCTTGTATAATCTGAAGCACCAGGGGATTTCTGCTGCCCTTTGAGCTTCTTTGGCTGCTGGGGCATGAAATACCACCTCAGCATTTCCATGTGCTAGAAAGGATGGTTTCGCTTCTCTTTTGGGTTTCTGGGTATTTTAACCTCTGGAGACTAGCTGACTGTAGGCTCCACTTCCTGCACCTTTACCATAAAGAGCGAGCTCTGAAGAGACGCCTCGTCCTCATGACGAGGCGCTGTGGGAAACACCAGCCGCCTTTACTGGGGCTTACTGGGTTTACTGGGGGTAGATGAACGCAGGAAAGAACCAGCCCGGCTGGAAGAAAGCGGTAACTCTTGAGTCCAGCGTCTGACCACAGTGAGCAAGGCTGTGCTTACCTGTGATATGCCCACCACTTTGGTCGCCAGATGGTCCTGCACAGAGGTCCAGCATCAGCAGTCACCCCTGTCTATGTGCTGGAGCTTCTCACCAGAGGGGTTTTGCACGCCTGGAGGGGAGAGAGATGTCTCAGCCCCATGCTAAGGCACATGCAGGGAAAGTCCCAAGGAATCAGGATCCTGGGAGCACTGCACCATCACCTTGCCCTGCCACACTGTGCAGCCCACAGGAGCTGGCAGGCAGCAGAACTTTGTTGTATAGGCTCAGCTTTATGCCCTGTGGAGGGCTGTCACTATAACTTGTCCATCACCAACAGGCTACAAAAACTGTTCAACCTGGAAGGCAAAGGAAGACCCTTTGAGAATGGTACTGTTCATTTATTAGAATATATGGGCCTTCAGTGAAGCATTCAGTGATGTATACCTGCTTTATATTTCGGTGTAGGGATTATGGTAGTCTGGATCTATGTGGTTTCTCTCAATAGTATTTTATCTTTTCTATCACAATAATCTGGGCCTCAATTATTATCAATGTCTCCAATTATCATTGTGCCTCTTTTTAGCAGCATGACAAACAGCCTCAGAAATGTCAGTTTTAAAGAGTGTGTCACCCACATTTTAAATTGGGGCAACTGAGGAAGAGCTTTTACATAAGGTGAGGTAAAGCATTACAGACATCCTGTCATTTTGCCCCTCCTCTCTCTCTTCAAGAAGTTACAATATTAGCTTGTATCTGCCTTTTTTTTTTTTTTTTCAGCTCATGACTCCACCTCTGACTGGAAGCTGTGGCCTTTAAGCACAGCTCTGATGATGTCTGTAACATTAGCACAAGGCTTTCAGGGAGCGACGGCATGTGACCGGGGAGCTAAACTGGGATGCTGTGATTCACCTCGCTGACTTCCCTATTTCTGGCTCCGCTCTGAGGTCCGGGCATTGGAGTTCTTGGTCTCGGAGGTGGTGATACAATGCTGGAGCAGCCCAGACCAGCTAGGGGGGCACTTGAAGGACTGCTTGGAAGCAAATGACGTAGGGTGGCAAGTACAGAGGGATAATCAGAGAGGAAACACATCGAGAACACCCCAGGGCACAAACAACTGGATTGTTCTCCTAATCCCATTGCAGAAGCTGAAGAATTTCCTGCTTCTCTGCAAGTGAAGAGTGCTCTGCCCCAGCTCCTCTCCCACTGTCCTTCCTTGTCCTGTGCTTCTTGTAGCAACTTTCCCAGCACACTGTCAACTCTAATGCTCTCTCCCACTGCTTGGTCAGGTGCTTGTAAGTGGTGGGAGGTGTGGGGATGTCCTTAGGGCTCCTGTGAACTTTATTTAGTAACCTTTGAACTGTAAAACATGTACAGCTTCAGCAAAATTTTAATCTCCTCTCATAAACTGTGGGTTATTTTCTACAGAAAGAGAGTTTTAATTGAAAATTTAGGGC